>APFE030738722.1:0-55509 GCA_000404065.3 Pinus taeda | reverse complement strand
TAACAGTTGCCCCCTAAAGCATGAGGTCGTTAATCTTTTGATGTCGGGTGAAATGCTTTACCATGAGGATCTGAAGTTTTTTCGAGCTGGGAGGCGACCTGTAATAAGATACAATACAATACATTATCTCGACAAAATTTTTTCATGATGTAGCTGAGGCGAGCATTCCCATGCTCAGCTTTATAAATTCATTTTCATGTACATAGGACAGACAATCGTCTGTGTGGCAGATTGATGATTCGAACTCATCATCCTTTGATTTGGATGATCATCTGTTCGGCAATGATGTACATTTGATGTCTTTATATCCCTGAATATATCGTAGCCTGGATGGATGAAACTAGATCCGGGGTCTTCAAAACTCATTCAATCTTCACTCGGAGTACAAGTCGATCCATGTGAAAAAATTTCTGGAGTCGAACATGGAAAGAGATCGCCTGATTACCAGCCAATGATGTAAGCTGTTAACAGGTGCGAGAGGAATCACCAATAATGACAATGACCCTCAAGGTATTACAATACAATTCACGTGGTGTGAAAAAGGACTTGGCATCGAACACCACGCAAAATCCCTCGGTTGAAGGCCATTAATGTAAACCTGTCGCAGAAAGTGAGAAACTTGCCATTGAGGCATGCAAGCTTCAAAGTACTGAAAGGGTTGTTCCTAGGTCAACTTCTTGGATAATGAGCTGATGTCGACAAGAAGTGACCCATCATAGAAGGGCCTTAATGAATCCCACATCTACGTCACAGAATGAAGCAAATTATTTTGGAGGTGAAATCAATCTGATGATACAGTGTTTAGGGTGGCGGTCATAAAAGAATGGAGCGTGAATGTATTGCAGTGGGTGAGACACAGGCGAATTGTCTTAATGACTTCTCTTGAACATATCAGTGACACTGACGATGGATTGGTAGCGCTAACCCCAAAGATGGATGGTGTGACAGACCAATGGTGATGACCAGTGAACGGAACAACCCAGCCCAGCTTGGATGCAGAAGGAAAGTGTCATGTTCAAGAGCGACTTGCTACCAATAAAGCTTTTTCATGTTTTCTTCCCAATTTTCCCCAGTCATTGCTAACTAGTACCTCTTTATTTTTGTCAAGCTTGAGGAGGATAACATATTCTTGTTCTATAATCCACCCTTCGGGCAAACCTGTCACTATATTTTAGCGAGCCTAGCGACAGTGAAACTCATTCTCATCCATTTGGACGAGTTTGTTGCTATTCGGTTTTAACGAGTTTAACGACAAAGATAACTCGGTCCTTTTCAATTTTAGAGAGTCTAAAAAGGACGAAAAGGAGACTCCAAACATTTTTTTTCGTCATATAATCCCTTAAGTCCTAAAAATCATAAAATAATATGAAAGGGATGAATTTTCGATAGTTTTAACAAGCCGAACAAGACAAGCACTTGATATTTTTCTGTAATAATCCCTCAGATCCAAAAATATTAAAATCTAGAGGAGGGATAGCATTTCTGATGACTTTAACGAGCTAGAGAGGCTAATCACTCGACAATCTTTTCATATTTTATGAGTAGCAGCTGATTCCAGGTAAGGTTTGGAATTTTCCAATCACGACAGTGTCACAAGGATGGCTAATAGAATCAATCTTTGTAGATGTTCCTCGAAAGGGTAAACAATGAAATGGAAGTGAATGATCGGCTAAAAACAGAGTGGAGGTGATGATGAGAACATGACCAAGGCTCAAAAGTTGACATAAGGCATTCACAATGTTTATTTACCGGTTCATTTCTTAATGAGCTTAAACTCTAGGGGAAACATTTGCTCATTTGCTTATGTTTATTTTTTAACGAGCTTGAATTTCGCGTTAAAACTGCTCGTGGCAGGTTTATTTTTTAACGAACTTGAACCCTGTGGTAACATTGCTCGCCAGTCGTATAATAAGGATGTTTCATTCAAGATGCCATTTTTTATGGGGCTTGCACCTTTTGTAAGCTTTGCCCCGGATCCTTTCTTTATGCAAGCTAGAAAACGACCAGCCTTACGGGTTTAAAGGGTTAGAGGACCTACAAATTTAAAAAATAAATGGTCGCTCTTCACTTGCATGTGGAAAGGTTTGCATGCCCCTAGGTATAGCGAAAAATTCCCAAGTTACCATGAAAGTTCCATCTGCGTTGCGAACAGAATGCTTCCTTGGCGATGCCTACCGAAATAGACAAAGGTGAGTGGCGTAGACGCCTCCACTCACATAAATTTAATGAAGGTATCTTATTCCAGCCTAATCCCATTTTCCTATGAGGATGGGTGTGTCAGACTAGTCATATATCCTCCACGGAAAGCTACTCTATACCCAAGGTTTTCCTGCCGAAGCAGACCAGGGTGCATGCCCCCTGGGTTTCAGTCATATCCTCCTGAATCACTCGCGCTCATCAGGTGGACGGACTAGAGATCAATGAGACATTCCTTGCATGAAAAGACCATTTAGGGATGGTGCTTGACTATTTGCTATGTGTGAATCGGAGAATGACATTTGGTCTACGAGCTTGACCATTCTGCCTTCGTGCGGAAAACACATTACTCTAAAGAGTGAGGAGACTACAGCTCCCACGCAATAAATATAGTCACGTCCAAGGAGTAGATTATAATCCAAGGGTCCTTGAACTACCATCACGTTCATGTGAACAGTTTTCCTTCTCAAAGTAATGGGCACATTTGGAAGGATCCCTAATGGTCGACTGGTTCCTTTGTCAAAGCCTGTCAGATTTCTCATTTCACGCAAAAGCGATGGCGAACCAAGCGCTTTCCAAGCAGTTGAGGAAATGATACTCATAGAAGCCCCTTCATCGATGATGGTACCAACTATGACCATTCTGTAAGCTTTTACAATGATGCGGAATGGTACACTAGCTAGTAAACGGGGTCTGCCTAGTAGATCCCAGTCGAAGGAAATGACTAGGTTGCTTGGAGGTGGGACCGAATAGATGACCGGATATGACTCTGATGAACTTCCTTCCTGCGATAAAGGAACGATTAGATTGCCCCCAAGTTCATTGGAGTCTGTGTTTACGAAAAGAATTTGGATGGTGTCATTCTCTTTCTCTTCAGTGACGGTATCATTCGAAGATGAACATTCTGAAGGCAAGACCAGGTCAACTGCTGCCTCGACCTTTTGAATTTCATCTGGTATGGATTCAAAGGGTTCATTTTCAATGATAGACATTTCGGCTGACCACAATGGCAGGCCAGCTGGATTTTCAACCAGTGGTGGACTTGGTAAGAGTTTCTTATATCTAGGAGGGAGCCGTAGCGGTGAAGCAGGATGGTCATCCAAAACTCTTTTAGCTTTGTTAAGGAAGGGACAACGGTGGATGGCGTGATTGCCTTCACACAATTGACAAGGAAATCTGGGATTCCTTTTCTATCCATATACTTCACTTTCACTGGTTGATGGTGTGCTTTCAACATGATCATCAGAGGTTGACGACACCAGATTGTGCAAATGGGGAGACCAATCCGTTAAGATCCAGGGGATGCAAGGACAATCTTGGTGATAGTGGTCTCCATTGCAAATGACACATGGAGATTTAGGTTTAGACGGTGCGGTGTGAGGATTTTCGCTAGACGATGCCTGGTTGCCCCCTTTCGATTTTGCTTCCTTCTTCTTCTTTTCTTTTTTCTCTTTCTGCTTCTTCTTCTTCTCAGTTCCTTGATCTTTAGCTTTACCAGCTTTATCAAGCGAAGAGGAAGGAGGAGAGGGAGAATCGGATGAAGTAAGGTTGGTGGGAAACTCTAGCATCATCTAGTTGCTGACTTGACTGTTCAAGAATTATGGTATTCTGAACGACAGAGGTAGAGAAGAGCCACACGAGCAAACCAATCGTCAATCCTAGAAGTGACAATGTGGCCATATGGGGTGCACCAACATCTCCCAAAGAGGAGAAAGGACTAGGATTTCCTTCAAGGGGAAATCCTTGGTTGGTAGACTCCATTTTCTCAACCTAAAGACCAACGAGTGAATTTGTGATGTTATTCCAATTAAAATAAATTTTAGATGCTTTGACACAACTTGTTTTTCAATTTTAGAGAGTCGAGAAAAAACAAAAGATGACTCTAGTCGCCTTCAATTTTTAGTGAGCTTGAAGTAACAAGTGCTTAGATGGACCTTTTGCTTTTAAGGAGTCTGAAAAGGAGAAAAATAGACTTCTCTTGAAATCTAGGCAGGGGGGATTACCAAACCAATCGCAAAACTGCAGAAAACTTTTTACGGTACAACAGTCAATCTTCCCGAATGTTGTGTTCAGTGCATCGCAATCGATAGGGCGGCAGACATGACTTCCTAAGGATAAAAGATGTAGCCTATTGTAGTCTCCAAATATATACTTGACGGTACATGGGAGCACAAGTCCGTACTGGCACTTGCTGTCTCAGAGTGGAGGAATCACCCAACCAACAATGAAAACAACAGTTACCAGGTTTTACGATGCCGGAATACGTATCTAGCCTAGATCTCTAGATGTTGTGCATTAGGTTCCAAAGCATTATTAGATTCATTGAATTTATTTTAAGTTGATCTTGTTTAAAAATTTGCCTTTTAGGTTCACCGTGTGATGTGTATATAATTCCTAAAATGCAGTCCAAGATGATAAACAACTGTTCAATCTTCTTTTGGAATGAAAATACTAGCTACTAAGGAAAGAAAGTTGAGAGTCTTTCAACAAAGAGCACAGAGCACACACTAAATGCACTACCCTAAATCAAACCAAGCAGTCTAAATGCAAATGCACATGCATGTATTTGTTTTCAGCCTTCTTAATGTATGAATGACGATAAGAAAGCTATGTGCAAATCTAAATTATTTTCAAAGCGACAATACTCAACAAATTTCTTTTCAAAATGAAGTGAAGGTAAGGGAAACACTTTGCGATTTCGAAATGAAAATTTCTTTTCGACACTTTGAAAACTACTAATTCAAATCATATACAAGAGTAACTGTATAATCGATTATCAAGAACAATGGGATTCTCTTCTATAACTGAAAACGACAGCTACGACACTTTCAGATTAAGAAACGACAGTTCGACTATGATACTTCTTTGCAAAAGAGAACTGAAAATGGCACACAATACATAAAAACACTTACAGTTCTTTGCACAATAGAGGCAGAATGATGTAAGAGAAGGGGTTTTTCATAGAGATATACTAACCAGAGACAGCAAAACTCCTTAATAGAACTGAAAATAGTGAAGGGAAAACCAAAGTCTGAAGGTAAAGTTAACCTTCCCTGACCATCGCACCTGTCACACAGGGATTTCAGTATGCAGTGCACCTATTGCACACGGGAAGTGTGATGCATACAGACTGCCTTAAAGGCAGGGTACGATGGTACCAGTGCGAGACTTTTAACTAGTTTTGGCTCACAATTTGCAATTCATTTCAGGGATTTAGGCCGAGTAAGTGATGTTCAGTAAATGTAAATCACAGGGGTTGATCTAAGGAGGTTACTAGAGCCACCACTTAGGGCAATTAGAATGTTTGTAGATCGATTGTTTAATTCATAAACAAAACCCAGAGATAGACTGAAGTAGCATTGATATACTTTGCATTTGTATAAAAAATGCAGTTCGAAGGCTAGCTGGCTTGACTTCAGGCTCCATCTGTAAGTTTATAAAACAAACAATGATAGACTAACAAACAATCTATTCACTCCCCAGCAGAGTCACCATTTTGTTACCAGGAATAGTGTCCACTCGCAGCTGCTATTCCCACTAAGACTGGTAGCTATCTTAGAAACAAACAAGTAAAATCTACTTTCGCTTTCCTTTATGAAAATAGATAAGAGTGGAACAAAGGAGACCAACCTTAGTCTTGCGCTTGGTTTCCTTGTTTGGTTCCTCTCCTTCCTGATAGAGCTTTGCCGCTTCTTCTTTGTCTGCCCAGCTTCAAAGAGCACCTATGGAATCACAACAACATACTACTATCGAAGAACAAAGATCTATATTCATAAATAACACAGTACCAGATGTGTGTTAACCATACAAATGCATATATAAGTAAACCTACAAGAACATGGAGGAAAACTTGAATAACTTTATTAAGATGAAAAATAGCAAGAGGATTACAACCATATGTTCTGACCCAGCATCATCTTCCAGCAAGAAAGCCCTTCTTCACCTCAAGTAAAGCTTAGATCACCCAACACTATGAAGTTACACCAAAAAACCAACATCACTTCTCTACAAGATACAAGATTCCAGCCTCCAGATCTCTGTGATGAGAGATCCATATATAGATGATTGTAGGGAGGTGAGTCATCTCTTGGGGTTTTTATTAGTGTCCTCTCTTTGATAGTTCTTTATTCCACTTGGAGACTGATGATATCTTACTCATCCCTGGTCGAAAAGAGAGAGGCAAGTGTCAGAGGGGAAGCTTCTGGAAGATTCCATGATCTTCCACCTCGCAAATTGTCCCTGCCATTTGTCCATTCCTAACCATCGCACCCTACAGAGGGGCCATTCAGTATGCATCGCACCCCTTTACACTGGGAAGGTGATATGCATCGCACCTCTACACTGGGTATTCAATATGGTGCCCAATTTTGACATTTCTGAGCAGTTTTTAGTGGAGAACTTCTGGGAGATGATGTAATCATTTGACCTTGTTCCTTTAGGTAGTGAAGCAACACTTTTAGGGACTTAGGAGCCCTCAGTTTATGGACATTTATGATTGGGGTTGCAGTGCCCAAAAATGTCTATAACAACATACACAGCTGCAAAGCCTCTCCCTACTACTACAACCCAAGACTCAGACTTATAGACTCAGAATGAATTCATCCTCCCAAAACCCATATATTTCTCCAAGCTAATACTACTTTTACACTTAGAGCCTCGCTTTATTTATACAATCCCATGGTTTGTGCACCATGGGTAGGCCGACAGACTCTACATTAAATTACATTATCTTAGGGTGGACAACCCTAAACTCTCATGCTCCGCACCCACATTTTGCGGGGTCTTTACATTACATTGACCAAAACCTCAGGCTTCAAGCCCTAAAAGCATGCTATGAGGGGATCTGCTACCTAACACTTCTCATTTTTTCAGTCACCTATCGGCCGAACTGGGCTGCCTTGGCCCGGACCTTGCCTTCTCCAGCTAGAACTACACATTTCCGCAAGTGAAGACTCTGCGTTCCATCCAGAAATTGCACAATTCTAGCCAAGCACTAACCTCCAGTCTTCCATTGTGCAATTCTTGAAGGAAGTGTCCTGTTGGCCACAGAAACTACGCAGTGCAGTTTTTTCATTGCATGTCACTACATACTCGAATTGTCCATTGCACAGTTTCAGTCCTCATTAGGCCAGGATGGACTCTACATTACACAGTTCTAGTAGTCAGTCAGCCTCTTGACAACCCAAACTATGCCTAGCATAGTTTTGGCAGTCAATCTCCTCACCTCCCCATGAAAATTCCGTGACCTTCATGATGATCAGTCACACACATATGTTGCAAGTCAGTTCTCAAGTTCGTTTTGGTTTTTGATTGACATATTGCTTGCCATGAGTGTTGCCATGTATCTAGGTATCGCACGTGTTCATTTGCCTCTAAGTAAGACAAGTATAATGGTTTCCAGGAGAGTAGAGTTGAAGACACCATTTAGAGCAGACTTGGTGATGCAGTCGCTCAAGTATTTATGAACCTTCCTATCCACGAAGACATCAAGTTCTTTGTAGACAAGGACATCAAGATATGACACAAACGACATCATAGCAAGCAACACCATGACCAATAGCTAAAGGCAACAGACTAGATGCAATGAACACAAGAGGAAGGTTGTTGTTAGCACAAAGGCAGAACAAAGTTGCAAGCTTAGGTAGATCCACTTGTGATGAAAGCAACTTTCGAGACTTAGGCTATGAGGTGATAGTGCGACATGACAATTGCGTGAAGAGAGAGAATGAAATAGAGAAGGAGTTTCATATGTTGAAGTAGCAACTCAACAAGGAACAGGATCTACGTAGATGAGAGAATGAGTTGCAGCAGGAACAGGTCAAGAAGCGAGTGCAGCATGGACTCATGGATGAAGTTGCACCTGTACAAGTTATAGATCCATCCCAGCAGCTGGCATGGAGTATACATGGCGAGAAGTGTTGTTGATCGCATGAAATGGAATTTAGTAGCATGCATGCCATTGTGTGCATGGATGAAATCCCACCCATTCAGCACACTCACCAATGAAAAGACAAGAAGATAGTCCAACTGGAGCTGAACATGCAGTTGACAGTTGATGCACATGATCACCAGAACACACTAGAATATCAACACAGACACTATGTATCAGAGTGTTGCAGGTTTGGCAACACCCAATAAGACCATGCACATGCTAGAAGATGAGTTTGATGGAGGAGCCACACCAATGCATAGGGATGCAATGGAGGCAAGAGTTCTCTTCAGAAATATATCATCATGGAGTGCATGCACACCATCACGAATGACCAAGCTTCGCATCAGCTCACCACCTTTGCCATCACAAGCAGGTCAAAGATTTGGTCTCACCACAATGAACTGAGTGTCAGTGATGCCTTACATGGCTTGCTCAATCCATTTTTTCTCACATGGGCACATGTGCATGGTAATGTAATCTCTTGTCAAGTGGAAGTTCAAGTGTCGATAGTTGGATGTAACAGTCATAAAGTAAATGAAGAGACATGAGGATAGATGAACTATCACAAAGGGGAATGTTAAGGGTCACCCCACCCTTTGCTATAAATAGAACCTCATAACTCAAGGATTTTGGTCAGCCAAGCTTCCAATAGGACTATCTTAGAGAGAGATTGGATAGTATTGTAACAAGCCTTGGCTTCTCCACAACATAGAGCTAGCATATTTTTTTAGATGAGCAGGCGGTTGTGGTTGTAACATTCTGTTGTCGGAACTAGTGGTTAGAGATGGATGTATTATATGACTTGAACTTACACTTATTAATATAACATAGACAACACATTTCATGCATATGTTGTATTTTATTCTACGCTATCTAGTTTACTCTAAATGATATATGTATTTTCTTTCTTACGCATGCATGTATGGACTTTTCTGTGTATTTATATATGAATCTTTCTGAAACGTGTTGTTGGTTTAACGATCACTTTGGATTGCTATCTAACTTGCCTTCCATGATGTGATGCATCTCTGCTCATGTGTTCCCTTCTTAACTCCATGCTATCACAGCTTTCCAACGGACGCATTCATCTCAACCCCCATGTGTTTCAACCTCTCATGCACCTTTCTTGGCTTGTTGCAATTTTCACACCCTTGGTACCAAAAGAGACATCTTACTTGCCTCTGTGTGAAATCGTGGTCAAGGTTTTATCATACAACCCACTGCTAGGACTCCTACACCAAACTATCTGAGGTCTAATTGGGACTTCTTACCGGGGAGATCCCCTTACATGTTGGCAGATCTAGCACTGTCAACATTTTCGCGCTAGAAGGAGGGCCAAATGACAAGTAGAGTCCTCACATCTGTTTTGATTCTCTACATATCTATCATGACTAACTATAGGGTTGCTCTTTCGAAGTGTGTGTCTTATGGCAACAACTTCATTATCTCGAGAAAGCTCTCGAATAACTTGTCACATAAAACATTTGATGGTGGAGGCCACGTAGCCTTGGTTAGGCACACGTTCATCATTGTAGGCTCATGCAAAAGACATGGAATCTTTGAAGAGTACATGACCTATGCATTGTTCATCTACATGCTTCGAGGGCACCCCATGCACTAGTGTGCCACACTACCAAAAAAAAATATTCATTCTCTTGCTCATCTGGTCATAGAGATAGACCATGCTTTCAATCACTTTAACCATAAATATTTCGATCAAGGAATTTTGAAATTACGAAAAGCACCCGATGAATTCGTTGATCAGTTTTACACACACTTTTGTAATCTTGCATATCAATTTCCTGAGGATGAAATTGATTGGGAATTTCTTTATGGAAGATTTTAGTATCTTCTTCACATATCTGAGCTTCACTCAACACACTTCAATGATGGAGTTGCACAATCATAGGTAGGCATAGTTTCTATCACAAGGGATTGTCCACCTTCACCTCATCAAATAGCTCCAACACCATAGAGTGATGTGGGAGATCATGCACACACAACTGTTGAACTATCACATCCTCCCACCCCACTTGCTCTTGAGCTCTGTGCATATTTGGGTTGCAAGCCTATTGATTGTCACATGGATTCATTCCCTGAACCTCTGTCCCCACGTTCTATTGATCATCCAGATTTTACTATCTCGTGTTCTTCCATTCTGGACTCCTCAGCTATTGTGAACAATGATCAATTTTTCGACGAAGTTGGTGTTATGTAGCCAACCTGTGCCATCATTCATGATGACTGTGTGTGGGAATCTAAAGAAGAGCTCACGGTGAAGGATGAATCCCTTCCAGTCGCACCTCATCCACTTTATCCTGACATCCCTTATGATTCTTCCACTACTGATTTCCCCTGTGAAAACCCATTTCTGGATGTTTCTACTTCTAATCATTCACAGGACACGTCGGATGTCAATCTGTCATTATAGTGTGGAGAGGGCACATCTTCCTCTGAAAATCCATCCAATCTTTCATCTGTCATTTCGGAAAACACATAGGGTGAACATATTTTCTTCTCATCTACCCCTCTACATGATTCATCAAATCATGAGGATGCCGATGAACATCCTGAATTTTATGATCTTCGTTGTCGTGATCTCTCCACTTCCTCATCTGATCACGATGTTGATTCAATCATTGTTAATTTGTCTAAGACACTTCTACTATGATCTATCTATCAACAAAGTCGAAACCCCGCAGAATGTTGAGGCACTTCAACCTGAGCTAATGGTTATCTCAAGCCCTCGCTATCCTGAGGTTGGTTTCACTTCTGGTCAGGAAATTGTTGAAACACTCAAGGCTCCTCATGACTCTCTACTTTGCATTGAGGATCAACCAAACACCCAGATTTCAATTCCTCCACTCGAACTACACGATCCCATCGCTCATGCATTGAAGGAATCTTACACAGAAAGAAAAATGCACAATGTAAGTGGTATACCTTTCTCGCATTTGCTTGTATGTCACATTCAAGAGAATGCATACACTTGACATCTTCACATAGTGTAGCATAGCACCATGGCAGCTCCAGAGATTGCATGTCATGTGCTTTCACTCATCTTTGTTCAGTGGTCGCTTATAAGCTCAGACTGTGTATGGATTCATCATTATATCTTTCATGCTTGTTGGTTTGTGCAACTATGATGTTTGCTAATCGTGCCTTCACCAACATGGGTTAACCAATGTGATGGCAGCTGCATTGGAACCATCACTTCATGTGAGATTACCCATGCACTATTAGCCAGGAGTAGGAGTAGTGTTTGCTTTCGAGTTGTTTGCATGCATGTAGGTTTTCTTCTTTCTTTGTGTGTTTTTTTCTTTCTTGTTTGTTTTCCTACTCACTTTGCTTCCACATTTTCTTCTGCTTCTTGCTTTTCCTTTTGGTTTTTTTTCTTATTATTATCCATAGGTTAGTTTCGAATGGACCCTATGCGGCTCTTGAAACAAGTTGGGTAAAGTACAAGAAGACTTGTACAACTATCAAAATTTGGTTATCTGTTGTCCACTCTCTTATGTAAGAAACTATTTTCTTCGGTCCATGATACATCAATAGAAAATACGTATTGTTCGAAGTGAACCTTGGTGAAAATACAACACTTGCGGGCTAACTAGTATCACCTACTCTAGTTGATTGTTTTTGGGTTAATCCTTGTCAGCTCAGTAAAGTAGAGTAAGGTGAGGGGGGAAACCTTAATAAGAATATCAGAGGTATACATAAACTAATTCTCTGAAGGAACAACCTATTCTGATCTCAATAAGTTGAGACCCCTCTTCCACCTCTGAAATGAATAAGTGTTATGCACAGTTATGAAGTTGAAAAATGAAAAAAATGAAAAAGTAAAAAAGTTTGAAAAAAAATGAAAAAGAGTAAGGTCAAGGAATAGAAAGGCTTCCTATGTAGAGAGGTGATGCAAGTAACTCCATCGTGGTACTAACTAGGCTCACTGGTAGTGGAGCCATGCTTGTGTTCTTGTGTGACTCCGTCGGGATACTATCTAGGCCTACTGGTAGCAGAACAACAACATATATGAAACTAAGACTCTAATGACTATATTACTTATGCATCATATACTCCTCAATCCCAATTGAAACAAATATTTTGGATTGCCTTGGAATGTGTGTTGACCAACCAAGGGCTTGGAAGATGCTACATCTTAAAATAAAGTAGTGTAGAAACCAAGATGAACTGAGAACTTAGCAATACTTCCAAAGGTGTTAGACTTTCTTTTCATGAACAAGGTCCATTTAGAGAGCTCGAGTTCTACCAGTGTATCGCGAACTGTTTTAGTGGATACAACCACCCTCCAAAATTTTTCCTTAGCTTTTTTTTGGAGCCTCCCTACCAACCTTTCATAGTAGCATGTCTTGTCTTCTCATGTACACAAGCTTCAGTGATTTTCTTGCAGAATGACAGCCTATCCATCGAAGCTTGTTGCATCCCCCTAACACGTTGTTTCACCAGACTTGGTCCAACTGTAAGCTAAGCATCTCCCTCAAGAAATTTCGCAATTCTGGAGGGAAATCGGCCTTCCCTCTAGAAATTGCGCACTTCTGTCTGGTAGCCTGCTGGGCTCTAGAATTGCGGAAATCTACCTATCACTCTCCACTGGAAAAATTGTGCAATTCCTCCCAGTAGGACTGCTCAGCCTAGAAATTGTGCAATCCCTCTAGACATCTAGCCCAGCTCCCTCCCAGAAATGTGCATTTTTTCCTCCAAGTTGAGCAAACTATTGCATGTGCAGTTGAGTTGATCGGTTCCCTCTAGGACTGAGCAAAAATATTTTGCATGCATAGGCTGCTCCTCCCAAGGCAACATGCAAAATCATCCTTGTTTTAGGGATCTATTTTTAGCAGTTGGAGGTTACATGCAAGGATCATTTTAGAAACCTCCCACGAAGTGTCGCTTTCCCTAGATTTGTGGCATGCATGTCGCAACCTCGATTTTATTGAAACTCATCAACCGGATGCTGCAGAACTCATTCCTCACATCGATCTTGCAGCTCTTAGATCCCACATTTCATCTAGGAGTCATCAGCACATTCAGCTCTATTGTTTTGGGGTAAGCCCTCTTTTCATGTCTCGTGATGCATTTCTGGTGCTTTTTCTATTTTGCTTCATATGAATGTTGTCTTCTTGATTTTAGTGAGTGCTTGCTGTCATTTTGATACATACTACATTTTACTAACATTGTTTCATTTTTTCTTAACATCTCACTGTTGTCGTATTCATGAAACTGTTTTTACACATATGGTCACTGTTGCAGTGACTCACTTCTCACACATGCATGCCTTCCTGTTTCTTGAATCCTGCACTTTTTTTTTGCATGAATGGTCACTCACTTTTTTTTGCACTCATCTCATCATGCATTCACACTTCTAATGTTTTCAGTCACCCGTCAGCTGGACTGGGCTGCCTTGGCTTGGACCATGCCTTGCCCGGCTAGGATTGTGCATTACCAAAAGCGAAGACTCTGTCTTCCCTCCATAAATTGTGCAAGTATAGCTAGGTACTGACCTCAAGTCTTTAATTGCACAATTCTTGGAGGCAATGTCTTATTGGCCCCAAAAATTATGCAATGCAATTTGCTTGTTACATGGAACTGCTGACTCAAATTCTACATTGCACAGTTTCAGTCCTCAGCAAGCCAGGCTGGACTATGCATTACACAGTTCTAGTAGTCACTCAACCTCCTGACAGCCCATAATGTGCCTTGCATAGTTTTGGTAGCCAGTCTCTCGACCTCTCGGTGGAAATTGCATGACCTTCATGATCAGTCACACAGGTATGTTACAACTCAGTTCTCAAGTTTTTTTTGGATTTCAAGTGACAGATTTCTTGCCATGAGTGTTTCCATGTCTCCAGGTATCATAGGCATTCATTTTCCTCTCAGTAGCACAGGTACAATGGTTTCTAGTAGAGAAAATTCGAAGACACTATTTAGAGCACACTTGGGGATGCAATAGATCAAGTGTCTATGAACCTGCCTACCCATGAAGAAACCAAGTTTTTTATAGACAGGGACATCAAGATATGATGGCAGTATCATCATAGAAATAAACACCATGAACAATAGCTGAAGGTAGCACACTGAATGCAACGAATGCAATGAATGCAAGAGGAAGGTTATTGACAACATAGAGGCGAAAAAAAGTTGCAAGCTCAAGAAGATCCACTTTTGATGAAAGGAACTTTGGAGATAGGCTATGAGGTGATGATGTGACATGAAGATCGCGTGAAGATAGAGAACATAACATAGAAGGAGTTGCATGTGCTGAAGCAGCAAATCAAGGAAGAACGAGATATGCATAGACGAGGGAATGAGTTGCAGCAAGAATAGGTAAAACAATGAGCGCAACATGCACTCATGAATGAAACTGCACCCATACAAGTTATAGATCCATCCCAGTAGCTGGCACAAAGTAGATATGGTGAGCATTGTTGTTGATTGCATGCAAGGGAATTTAGTAGCATGCATGTCATTGTGCACATACATGTGATCCCATCCATTCAGGACACTCACTGAGGCAAAGACAAGAAGCAAGCCCGAATGGAGCTGAACATGCAGTTGACAGTTGATGCGCATGACCACCGGCACACACTAGAAGATCATCATGGACATTTATGAATCAATGTGTTGTAGGTTTAGCCACACCCAAGAAGACCATGTGCATGCTCGCAGATGAGTTGGATGAAGGAGCCACACCTGAATGCACACGGATGCAACAGAGGAAAATTTTCACTTCAGCAAGATGTCACCATGGAGCGCATGCACACCATCATGGATGACCAATATTGGCATCAACTCACCATCTTCACCATCACAAGAATGTCAAAGAGTTGGTCTCACCACAACAGACCGAGTGTCAATGATGTCTTGCATGGCTTGCTCAAGCCATTTTGTCTCACATGGGCACATGTGCATTGTAATGTAACTTCTTGTCAAGTGGAAGTTCAAGTGTCGATAGTTGGATGTGACATTCATAGATTAGATGAAGAGTCATGAGGGTAGATGAACTATCACAAAGGGGAATGTCAAGGGTCACCCCACCCTTTGCTATAAATAGAACCTCATAACTCGTTGTAAACGCTTTTGGTTAGCCAAGCTTCCGAAAGGACTATCTTAGAGAGAGATTGAACAGTATTGTAACAAGCCTTGGCCTCTCCACTGCACTGAGCTAGCATATATCTTTGGAGGAGCAGGCAGTTCTGGCTGTAACATTCCACTGTCAGAACTAGTGGTTAGACATGGATGTATTGTATGACTGGAACTTACACTTATTAATATAATAGAGCCAGCACATTTCATTCATATGTTATATTGTATTCTATGTTATTTGGTTTACTCTAAATGATATATTTATTTGTTTGCTTACGCATGCATGTATGGACTTTTCTATTTATGTATGTATGAATCTTTTTGAAATGCATTGTTGGCTTAACCATCACTTTGGATTGCTAGCTAACTTGCCTTCCATGTTGTGATGCATATTTGCTCGTGTGTTCCCTTCTTAACTCTGTGCTATCATAGGTTTCCAAGGGGCACACTCATTTCAACCCCCGCGTGTTTGAACCTCTCATGCACCTTCCTTGTCTTGTTGTAGTTGTCACACCCTTGCTACCAACAGAGACATCTTACTTGCCTCTATGTGAAATCGTGGTCAAGGTATTACCACACGACCCACTGCTAGGACCCCTACACCAAAGGGTCTGAGGTCTAATTCAGACTTCTTACCGGGAAGATCCCCTTGCATGTTGGCATGTCCAGCACCATCAACAAGACCCCAATTATACAAAAGAAACAACATCAATATTGATATATATCTAAAAGGAGATAATGATTAAGAAGAGAAAAGGTGTTTTGTATGCTCAGATAATGGCAAGAAATCATCTAGTTAGGAAAACGAGAGTAAGAAAAATCAACATGTGTAGGTGTGGAAGAAAAAGGAAAATAATCTAATCATGGGGAGTAGATCCCTTGCTCCTCTTAATTATATAGAAGAGGTTGGCTTCTATGGAAGCTAGAATAGTCAGATGCAAGGAGCAAAAAGGGACAAGATAAGGAATGCATATGAAGGATAAAGGAAAGTATGAATTTTTCATGTTGATTATTGAGAAATATGCTTTATTGATTGTTGCTGTCAAATCAATTGGTAGTATGAGCATGTGTAGTTGGTGATGTTCTATTTACAAGCTTTTCCAATGAGCATTGTTTACATATTTCGAATGCAAAGAGAGACCATGGCCACAAGGGGAGTATACTGAAGTAAATATTTGAGTATCAGATTATGCATTGAGAGTTGGTAACATTAACTGGTATCAGTTGTGTGTTGCATGAAAGAGGCTAGTGGGTGTTTTTTGCATGGATTGATTGATATAATGTTGTTCCAATTGGTAATTGGTACCACATGGTATCAATGGTACTGTCAATTGGTATTTACATTCATAAGAATCTTTATCAGAATATGGTGTTCATGTTGTCTAGTATTGACAGACAAGTGTCTATTTATATGACTATTGTTCATGAAGATTTTGTTGTCATTAGAATTCTATTAGGTGAAGCACAAGGTGAGTTTTTGGTCTAGGCATGCATTGGTGCGAGTTTATCTATGTCTATCAAAGTGTTGTACTTTGTTGTTCATAAACAGACAATTAATGGTTTCATGCATAAGACCAGTTATTCATATTGCTACAGGTCAGGTGTATGTGTCTAGGCAGGCACTGTTATGAATGTAATCCTAGATGAGACTCAAAACAAGAAGAGTTATTTTTCATTTCTTAGTTGCACAAGCACGTGTTGTTTCAACAAGAGACTCCTCTTGTTTTCTTGAGGCAAATATTAAGGAGTAAATACTTTTCTACTTTCTATTCAATAGACTTCATAGAATAGAAAGGAAGTTGCTTCGATCAAATCAGAGGTATGTATGTTTTTCAGCTTAAGAAGAAGTAGTTGACAGGTCCACAAGATCAAAAGACAGAGGGGGATTGTTGATAGGGGGAGCATGTTAGTATCTTTTCCATTGATTTCAAAGGGGAAGAACTACTTCTAATCAAACAAAAGATGGTAATGATAATGATGTTTTGTTTGATCTTGGTGTTGCCATCAATGCCAAAGGGAGAGATTATTGGAAATGTGTTGTCATTGATGGAAATGATGATTGATGGTAAAGGAAATGGAAAATATTTCAAAGGAAAGTGAATTGGTAAAGATGTTGTGATTGGTGGCCAAGGAAAAGATTGATGGAAAAGACAATAGCAGAGGTGGCATAGGCAAAAGAAAAGGCAATGGCAAAGGTGGTAGTAACACCCTCCTCCCACATCTACCCAAGTAACTGGCTAGCCGAGGTAAACATGCGATGATAGGCCACTATGATATGATTCGACCTCCTAAATCACCTTAAGGAAATGGAACTGATGGAAACACACAATAAAGACATTAATCATAAGCTACAGGACCCTCAGGAACCAATCTAATACTTTAGACAACTTTCCTTAGGGTCCAACTGAACTTTAGGACAACTTAAGCCTAAGTATCTCTCATGATATAGGCATGAGGGTGACCAAAAACCCAAATTCACTCTCACAGGATTGCTTGCTAGTGATCAGAGACCAAATTTCTCAGTGTTGTGCCAACAACTCTAGGATTTGAGCCATTTTTTCAGGCCCAGAGCCTAGGTCACTGCCCATAATTGAACCATCTCTTCAAATCAATAAAATAACATGGAAATGACAGTACTAAATAAAATAAGTGTTCAAGACCTTGACTGGGCCCTTCCTAGCCATGATAGGAATTTCATCAAGCATATCGCGAATATGTAATCTATAGGTGTAAATAAAATTTATGAGCTTAGGGGTCTCATACTTACCTGAGAATCACTAAGAACCTTTGATGCCTTAACACATCAACTTCCATTCCATCCATTAGCTCATAGATACATTGATCATTCAATTACAAATAAAAACATGATGAGAGCTACACATGGTTGTTGTCATAAAACACATACATAACCCGCATGATAGGGACATAAATACTAATTAAATCACAGCCATATACACCACATATAATCCATCATGATACTCATAAAAATAGTAGGAGAAATAACCTTTCATGAATGATGCAAAATACATACCTAGGATGGGACTTCCACATTCCATCCAAACGTAGAATGGTTGAGCCAAATCCCTCTTCAACCATTCACCCTCGTGCCATATTCCAAGCATGAATGTGGGAGCTCATAGAACAAATCAATCAAAACTCATCCAGGGCTTATAGAGTCTAGCCACCTCAACCCATCAAACAGTGATTCCATCTCATGGTTTAACATCAAAAAGTCATCATCAAATTGGTCTCCATCCAAGCCTTGTAGGGCTTCCAAAGAGTTTGTCCAAACAAGGCTTCCAGGACTAGTAACTCAAGCCACAACTTATTCAGGGCTTCCAGAGCATTTGTCCAACTAGGGCTTCTAGGACTAGTAACTCAACTCACCTAGGGCTTCCAGAGAATTTGTCCAACCAAGGCTTCTTGGACTAGTAACTTAACCTAGTATGTTATAGGGCTTCTAGAGTGTTTGTCCAAATAAGGCTTCCAGGACTAGTAACTCAAACCAAGCTAAGGAAACATGAGAAACAAAAAAAAACAAATAGTGAAAGTAACCCACAATCACCATGGATATCTAGGAAATGCTAGGGCTAGGAAATCTACTTTTAATCCCATCCATCTTCCATGGTAATGACAAATCACAACCAAAAATCCATATGCATATGCCATGCATGCCAAAACTAGTGAAGAAATCATACATGTAACTTGGTACCTATAAGAAAATATGATGTAGTTGCTGATCCAGATGCCTTCTTGCACTTTCCTGCTCTTTCATTGCCTTCTTGCTCCAAAAATCCAAGTTTGCCACACCCTCTAAGAGTGCTCCATGAAAACTCTAAGTCTCCAAGAGTATGAGAGTGAGAGAGAGAATAATGAGAGAGCTCCAAAACTAAACTGACAAAAGGTTACCAACTAATACTTAGAAGCCTTTTTATGAATGAGGCCTCTATTTTCTTCATTTTCCATTATTTTCCTTCATTTTCCTCCTCACATGCAACCATTGACCTTTCACCTCCCCTTTCTCTTATTTTCCAATATTTTCATAAATAAATGTGTCAAAAATGCCATTTTTCCTTTCTAAATCCTTATTCGTTGCCTTTGCCAATTTACTTAGCCATAAACAATCACAAGTGATCCCCATCGCTAGGATTCTACCCAACGTTTAGCTTGGAATAAATGTCCCATCATCTGTGGTTATTATTTTGCCTTTATTTGCTTTTATTACATGGAATTTTCACCAAGGTTGTTACAGAACAATCCCCCTTGGGGCAACACCATCCTCAGTGTTCAACAACACCTATAACCACAAAATTATTGTAAGAAAGGTATATACTGCCGATGGAGATTTATAACTTAGGTCGATGCAGTATTTACACTGATCACCCTGCTAAGAAACAATCCAACATAGCGACATAATAACATGACATCATAACAACATACCACATAGTGGAGCTTTATAACACAACCCCTAGCAGTATTTACATCCATATAAATATGTTCATAAACCAACATCATTAAAACATATACCAAAACATATACCAAAGCATATACCAAAACACCAAGCCAAAACTGCTTTGCCTCAACCGGCAAACAAGGAAGGATACATAGCCCGCATGTGATCCGCCATCCCCCATGTAGCTTCATCGAGTCCAAAGTGTTGCACCTTAACTTGCTTGATTTCTCAGTTCTATTGCATGAGCACCTTTTTCTACAATATGCACTAAGGCTCCAACTAGAATTGTCCATCTTGTTCCACCTGCAATACAAACCAGTCAATCACATTATCGACATATCTAACATACTTCTTAACAAAATTTCAATTGAAAACATCATGGGCTTTCATTCTTGGAGGTAGTGCAAGTCAATAGGCTACTGGGCTAATCCTTTCAATGATATTAAAGGGTCCACAAAACCGTGGTGCTAGCTTGGCACATGATGTAGAAAATCTGTGATAGGTTAACCCGATAATGCAATATAAATCCAAGCATAATATTATAACCTACTTCTACTATCAATTTGTGGAAGATTAAAGATCGAGCTGAACAATATAACCAGAAGAAGAAGAATCAATGGAACAATACACATGAAAATACTTTGAGGAAAGCCTCAGATAAAAACCCCACACTATTGTATTATCCTACATGGTGGAAATATATAGGAATTATATAAAGCCTTAGCTCTCACAGCTAGCCAACTCTTAGTACAATCCTCACAGATGCTCATAGGAAATCTTGGCTTCTCTCCAGCCTTCTTCTCTACCCTCCAAGCTCTTATTTCCTTGCATTATTCCTTGTGGATGATTGGCCTATTACCAAGTGGAAAAACAAGCCTTCAAAATTGTGCAATCCTCAAGGATGAATCCTTGGCTGCATGCATGAGTTTTCTCCATGAGAAAACATATGAAATTGATAGTACATTTTCCTTGAACATTAATCTAAACTGGGTCATTCTCAGAATGGACATGCATGAGTTTCTGATGAGGGAATCTTCAGTTAACTGGAGTAGCACTAGTTGAGTGCATTAATGCATCAACTGACTGTTAACTCACTATTAGTTCCTCAAATAGTTTGGAACTAATTTATTTGGACTTAACTCCGTAAACTAAGTTAACTAATTACAACTCAAATATTACTCAATCTTATCTCCTTAATTTAAGGGATAAATCTTGTATGACTTTAGTAAGGCTTCTAACTTGAATTTCTCCAACTAATTAATTTAAAATAAATTAATTAATTATTTCCAAGTAGCTCTTAAGATTATATTCAATTTTAATTCACAATATAATTCAAGGACAAATTAAATTGGAACATTCTTGTTGTCATATTTCAACACTCCCTCTCAATAAGAAAGGGATTATTTGCCACCCTGATCCTGTCTCTATGGAACTCGAATTTACACTTTGACTATGCCATTGTAAAAATGTTAGCATCTTGCTCCTCTGTCAAAATATCTGCAGCAACATGATCCTCCTCACTACATAGTCTCTGAGACGATGATATTGGATGTTGATGTGCTTGGACCTATCATGAAATACTGGATTCTCATAGAGTTTGATAAAACTCTAATTATCATAATAGATCATAGTTGGATCCATCCTCTGATCAAACAAACCAACTAGGATTTTCCGCATCTAGATAGGTCCACTTGCCGCCTAATTTGTAGCCATGTATTCTGCCTCTACCGAGCTGAGTGAAACTGACCTTTGTTTCCTGTTGTACCAAGAAACTTCCACTAACCCAAGGTTGAAAATACTTCTTGATGTGATCTTCCGATCTAATGGACTCCCTACGCAATCTACATCAGTGAAGCCCTATAGCTTCACTCCCTTTGTTCGTCTGTACCATAATCCATACTAAGATGTGCCTCTGAGGTATCTCAATACATGCTTTGCCGCCTTCCAAAACATCTTGGTAGGTTGAAAGTTGAATAGAACCAAGAAATGCTAAATATAGAAGTGATAAATTTAGTACTGCTATAAATAGCATTTCAGGATACCTTCCTATTTTAGTTAGTCCCTGAACTAAAATATAGAAGTAAAAATTCGAATTTGATCTTAGCATTTGTTTGTAAAATAATTAATTAATTCATCTTGAGTTAATTAGTTGTAGAAAATAAAACATGAGGTCTATGTGGGGACATGCAACAGTTTCTTCATTAATTGAGGAATTTATCCATTAGTTAAAGAGATAAGGATGAGTTGTAATATTGAGTTGTAATTAGTTGTCTCAGTTAACTGAGTCAAGTCCAGTTAGATTAATTCAAATAGTTTGTTGAATTAATTTTGAATTTAGTTAGTTAATGCATGCATGCATGTAACTGTTTCACTTTAGATAACTAAATATTCCATCATAAATAACTCATGCATGTCAATTCAGACAGAGACCTAGTTGAGATCAAATGGAGGGACAATGTACTATTAGTTGCTAGAATATTCCATTGAGAATATCTCTTGCATTCAGAAGGAATTCTTTCCTTGAGGATTGCACAGTTACTTCTTCAGGTTTTGTGAGTGTGATGAGGCCAATTCACACATGTGGCATCATTGGACCCCAAGAAAAACTACATAATTAGGAGGCTTGGAGGGATTCAGGAGGACGTATACTGTGTCTATTGCGTCTGTGAGCTGTATTGTTTTGATTGTAGAGAGAGTAGGATAGCTTGAGAGCTGATTCTCTTTGTAACTTGAACATATTTCCACTTGTATGATAATATAGAGATTGGGGTTGTAGGTTGAGGCTTTCCCCGGGTTATTTCTTCTATGTTATGTTTGATTGATTTCTCATTCTTAATTATATGTGTTCTCATTGATCTTGCTCATATTCGATTAAGCTTCCGCAAAGTTTGTTGTAGAAGTAGATCTTGTATTTTGCTTTAGTCTAATGCATAATATGTTGATCTACAGTGGGAATTTCTACATGAGCCATCACTTGACTCAGCTGGCTCACTACATAGCACAAATATGGTCGTGTGTTCACTAAGTACATTAGTGAACCCACAAGCTTCCTATACACAGTAGCCTCTACCACTTCTCTTGAAGTAGCAACCTTCTTCTTCCAGTTACCTGCTAGAGGAGTATGCATGGGCTTGCACTTCTCCATGTGGAATCTCCTGAGTATATCGTTGGCATACTTGCCCTGAAACACAAACAACTCCCCATCCTTTTACAACATTTCCATGCCAAGGAAGTAATGCATGAGACCCATGTCTTTCATCTTGGATTCTCTTGCAAGGTCCTCCTTGCAAGACACGATCAACTGATAATCACCAGTTAATATGAGATCATCAACATAAAGTACGATGATCAATAGCTTAGCTTTCACCACGATGTGGTACAGGTTCACATCCTCTTCACTCTTTGTAAGCCCAACCTGGTGAAGTAGTTGTTTATCCTGGTGTACCAAGCACGAGGTTCTTGCATCAACCCGTACAATGCTCTCTTGAGTTGACACACATGCGACTCACGATCAAAGGTCTCAAAACCTTCTGGCTTCTCTATGTACACCTCTTCCTCAATCTGGCCATTGAGGAATGCAGTCTTCACATCCATCTGATGGATCTTCCAACCCATCTGTGTTGATAGTGCCAACATAAGTATGATAGATGAGTACCTTGTGACAGGAGAAAAAGTCTCATCATAGTCAATCCCCTCGACCTGTGAAAAGCCACAGGAAACAAATCTTTCCTTATGCTTCTCCACACTACCATTAGCAATTTACTTTACCTTGTAAAGTCAACAGGAACTCATAACTGAGTCATTCTCCTGTCTTGGAACCACATCCCAAACACTGTTACGAACTATGGAGTCATACTCCTCCACCATAGTATTAACCCAAATCGGCTGCTGCACTACTTTCTCAAAGGAATATGGCTCGGTCTCAACACATTGCCCAGCAAGGACCATGTATCCAGTGTACCTCTCAGGTGACCTCCTCTGTCTGCTTTGAGAAGATGGTGCTCCCACATTCTCTCTTGCATCCTCCAACAATCTTTCAGCTTCTCTTGTGTGCTTTTGTCCATCTTTAGGAGAATCTGCTTGAGTGGATGTCTCCACTCCTAGAACCTCTGCATGTGGCTGCTCTGCATGAGTCTGAGGCTCCTCCTCCTTAGGAACCAATAGTTCCTCCACAACTTTTAGTTGGAGCTCCCTCTCAAGGGAAACTCACATGGCCTTCTATTCATCAAACTTGAGATCTCTACGAACCACTATCCTCCAACTGGTAGGCAAGTACACCCGATAGTTGTGAGGTGTATTAGTTGTTGGGTGCTAAAAGGTGTCTTTTAAAACTCCTAATTTGTTATTGACATATTTGGGCACACCAACCCAAAACTTATATGTCGATAAAATCAGGCTCATCAACCCCTAAAAGAGTTGTTTCATGCCCTAAAGGAACATATTCATCTGAATACATCATTCCCCAAAAGTTCCACCTGAGAAACCATCCAGAAATGGCCTAAATTAAACCATACTGACTGCTCCACTGGCAGGGTGTGATGCATATTGAGTGGTACACTACCAGGGTGCGATGCATACTGATTAGACATTCTATAGGGTGTGATGGGTGAGGATGGACAAATGTCTGAGACAGTTTGCTAGGTGGTTGCTCATGGAATCTTCTAGAAACTTCTCCTGTGCCACTTGCCTCTCTGAATTCACCCAAGGATGAATAAGGGATCTAAGAAATCTCCAAGTGGAACCAATTGTAACAAGTGGAATGACACTAATCAAACCCCATGGATGACTCACACCCTTGCACACATCTATAAATGGATCTCCACTTCAAGAGATCCAGAGGCTAGAATATTGTGAATTGCAAGGAAGTGCTAATAGTTTGTAATTGAGGAAAGAGCATTGTATTGTTGGTGTGATCTTGTTATTTCAAGAGGTGAAGAAGGATTGAAGCTGGGAGGATGATGCTGGATTAGACAACTGGGTTGTAATTCTCTCTTCTATTAATAAAGTTCTTTAAGTTTTCTTCCATATGATTATGCAATTGTGAATGTTATAATTTGTGAATGCTATCATTTGTTCATTTGTAATAGATCATGATGCTTTGACGGTTCTTTGTTTCTGTGCTTGTGCAGGTACTCTCCAAGCAGGTTAAGTATGGAGAGGAGTTGTAGGATTTGTCAAGGGGGAGAGAGAGCAAGCAAGGGATTAAGTGAAACTTCCAGGTTGGTTCCATTATCTTTCTCTTATCTGTTACACATAGAAGAAATCGTTGAACTGCTTTAAACTATTGCTTCTAGGGTAGCTGCCAAACCTAGAGGGCTAACATTCTATAAGAATACTAGTTTTCCCAAAAACAAATTTGTGACTCTGCTGGGGAAGAACAAATGTTTGTTTGTTGTTATTATTTTTTTTATTAACTATCGACAGAGCCTGAAGTCAGCCAGGTAGCCTTCAAACTGCTCTTTCTCTGCTATTGGATAGTAAATGAATGTTGCTTCAGCTAATCTCTGGTTTATTTTATGAATTAAACATTTGACTTACAAGAATTTAGATGCCCTTTTGGTAGCTCAGTAACCTCTCAAAGCATTCCTTCATACTTTTCTCTTTATTGTTCATTAAAACTCAGCTTAACTCACTAAAAACAACTACACATCTGAGCCAAAACCCGTTTCAGTTACGCTCCCTGGACCATCGCATTGTCTTCCACTCTAACCCAATATGTATCGCACCTCCAAAGTGTGGTAAGTGTGATGCATCCCTGTTTCTGTGAAGCCTAGGTGTGATGAATGACTGAACTCTTTTTCCATTCTAGAAATTGGGGGGTTTTGACCTTGTTTTCAGTTGTGTTTAGTTGTTTTGCTGCATATGAATAAAGCCTCCTTACTGAAGCCTACTTGCATCACACAAATTAGGCTCAATTAGAATAGGATTAGTGAATGTTTTTGTGTATTTGTTCATGATTTACAATCCTTTGTTGAAAATTTGTTTAAATCGATTTGTCTCTTTGATGCAAAAAGTGTCGTAATTGTCATTTTGTGTCGAAAAGAGAAGTGGCGTGGATTCTTCCTTCCCTTTGATAGTCCATTGAACTTTTCTTCATTTATTTGGTTTGATTTGTTTATACTAAAAGTGTCGAAAGCATTTTATTTATTCAAAATTGAAAAGTGTTGTGGAGTCTTCCTTTCTCTTTTGAAGAAGAAATTGTCAAAAATGTCATTTTGAACGAAATATTTCAGATCTTTGCTGCATTTAGTTTTCCTTTTGGGCATTTTTCACATTAGGGAGAAGGAAAACAAATACATGCATTTGCATTTAGAAGTTTTAGATTTGTGTGTGAAAAGATGATTTAGGAAAAGGCACTAGTGTGTGCTCTTTGCTCTTTGCTCTTTGCACTGTAATTTTCTTTCCCTAGTAGCTAGGATTTTCATTGCTCAAAATAAAAAAAGATTGTTTATCATTGTAGATTGCATTTTAGGAATTTCAAATCATCATCATGCGGTGAAACATTGAAAGGTAAAATCTAA
The DNA here is from genome assembly GCA_000404065.3 of Pinus taeda. Lineage (NCBI taxonomy): Eukaryota > Viridiplantae > Streptophyta > Pinopsida > Pinales > Pinaceae > Pinus > Pinus taeda. Next base: position 29,309 of record APFE030738722.1, on the reverse strand, counting down.
GCAAGATCAACTTTAAAATAAATTTCAATGAACCCAACAATGCTTTGGAACTTAACGCAACATATCTAGAGGTCTAGGCTAGAGACATGTTCTGGCGTCATTAAAACTAGTGGCTATTGTTTTCATTGAAGGTTGGGTGATTCCTCCTCCTTGATACGACAAGTGCTAGCACAGACTTGTGCTCCCCGTACCGTCACGTATATATTGGGAGACCGCAATCGACTTATATCCTTTATCCATAGGAAGTTGAGTCTGCCACCTTATTCATCGCAATGCATTGAACATAGCATTCAGGAAGATTGACTACCGTACATAACTCCTTGGTAACTTCTCTTTAATTTATCACCAAGGTGTATATTGCAGTTTTGCGATTGGTTTGGTAATCCCTCTATCTAGATTTTCTAGAGTAGTCACTTTTATTCCTTCTTGACTTTTTAAAAGAAAAGGTCCATCTGAGCACTTGTACTTTCAGGCTGATTAAAAATCGAAGGAGACTAGAGTCATCTTTAACATTTTGTCGACTCTTAAAAATTGAAAAAGCAAAGTTGTGTCCAAGCATCATTAAAATTAATTGAATTCAGAATAACATCCCTATTCCTTAGTTGATCTTAGGTTGAGACATATGGCGATGAATCTAGAGTCCACTGATCAAGGAATCCCTTTTGAGGGGAATCCTAGTCCTTTTCCTTCTTGGGGAAATATTGGTGCTCCTTATATGGCTACATTGTCCCTTACGGGTGTTATCACTCAGGGTTTTCCCCAAAACTTGTGAGAAAAGGGATTACGGCCGAGGTAACCACTAACCAATCTTTTAGATGCAATTTCTAGCCAAACTGCATCCAAAGAGGGCTCTCTCTTTATAATTTAACTTTGTTTATTTGAAGTTTTTATGCTAGTTATGATGTGCAGAGGTTCGTTTTAAATTTGTTTGGATGGTGATTTCAAACAGAGGTAGGATGCAAGTCTGAAAGAGTTTATTCCATGGGAAATGGATTTTATGAATATGGACTGCTGAGTGCGTTTTTGTGATGATGGGCAATACTACAGAGCAAGATAATCAGTTTTGGAACACTATTGAAAGCTAAAAATTGATGGGATATAAGCCAGGGGGTAAAGGGCAGTCAAGAATCCTTTATCATGGTGGTAGAGGGAAGGTGCTTGAATATTTTCAAGGAGCAGTGAAGAATTCCTTGGCAATTTTCAAAGTGAAAGAATTAGTTGAAACATAAGCATTTAATAATTTCTGTTTATGCTAGTTCTGAAGAAAACATAAATAACAACAGGAATTGAACATAGAGTGTATTTAAACAAGTTCTAGGCTATTCTTTTTCCCTATTGTTAATATTATGAGACATATATGAAATTTGCAAACATAGAAAACACAAAAACACAGTTTAGAATAACTTATTGAGCCAAATAAAGACACGGGAATTCTGTAGCAGAGCCCAGAATCATTAAATCCACATTCAGAAGGTCCAACAGCAATGCATTTCAACAGCCTTTGTATTAATAAATATTAAAGTTACAGCGCAGTCCAAGAGGAGAATCACCAACCCCGAATACATTCCTTGGGGGGGTATTTATACAAAAAGAGAGTTACAAAATATCTTGTGGATAAGATATGAAGTGATAACTTCCTTCACCAACTCTGTTAGAGAAATAAATGCAGAAATAAAGGTAGGAGTTATTGTGGCTGTGCTAGCTACTTTAACTGATAAGATATTTTCGACTTTTCACCCAGGAATTCGGCTGGTAGTTGTGTATTTAATTTGCATTCCTGCGTTGCTGTCCTGATTTTTGCTTGAGCTCCTTCCTTCATATCTGCCACGTTTCTTGCTATTTGACCAAGTGTACATAGGCAGAAAGATCCAAATTACTTAGGAAAAACTTCCAGCATACTCTGCCACCACTGTTCTGTAGGCAACTGATGTCTTTCTATTTTTACAAGTATTTCATCAGCCTCAATATACCTGTAAAAGTTAGGCTTGACTTCAAAAATATTATTTATTTCATGTTCTATAAAAAACAAATTTTCCAATTTGTCAAATAAATTTTGTCCGGAAGGAGGCCCTGTGTCTTCTGAGGTGCTGGATGATGCAGTGATCTGATTTGTTACATACATGTTTACCCTGTGAGCATATTGTTGATGTGATAATAGTTTTTGATTGCTTGTTAGTAAATTGGGTAGACCCTTCTGCTGCAAGTTTGTAAATTTCTCTGTGAAGGCATTAATGTCCATCTGCATTTCTTGACACTTCCTTTCCAAAGTTTGTATAAAATTTCTCATTGTTAGCACCTTCTTCACTGTAAAAATGGTGCCTGTCCTATCTGAGATGTCCAAAGATGCTAGCTGTTCTTTAGTATTAGTATTCAAAAAATGGATGAGCCTATTGGCCTGCTCAGGCATATTTACTAATGATGCCCTGGCCCTTTGAATTTGCTCTTGTGCCCTTTCTATCAATTCAATTTGTTCATAGATTGTTTGAATTGATAGCCATTGGTCAGTAATGGACTGGCCAATCTTGGTCCACAAAATCATTTTAATGTTTTCCAAAGGTTTATGCAAGGTGAGATCCTTTTCCAATGATTTCACCTTGTTCTCCAGGGCCTTCACCTCTCTGGTCTTCTTTGCCACTGTTATTTTGGATTTGTCATAGCTCACTTCTAGCTTGGCTAGTCTTTCTTTTTCCTCTTTGAGCTCTGACATTTGAGCTTCTAGCTCTTTCACTGCCTTCATCATTTCTTCCATCCTCATGCTGGTCTCAGGCTCTGTTGTTGCTGCTGTTGTAGCATCTGTAGTTGTTGTACCTATTGTTGATGCTGGCTCAGTGGGAGGGATTGGTGTTGTGTCTATGGGGGGAGCAGAGACAATTGTTGGAATTGTTTCGGGTGACTGGGAGGTCGACTCTCCCTGCTTAGCCTGCAATGCTTTCTCCAACTCTTGCTCTGTATGCATTAACCTTTGATTCATTCTCATTAACAAATCCATTACATCCTCTTCTTCTTTTTCTTGTGCTAGTTCTGTTGTTTGTGGATGCATGGTTATAGGCAGTTTCAGTTGCTTTCTAAGGGCAGCAATATCTTCCTCCTTCTTCTTTATCAATGCTTTGATGTCCTTGGCATCCTTGGGATCATGTCCCAACTCAATAATTATTTCTTCCAGAGTCTTTATTCTGTTGTCTTTGGCTAGAGAAGATATCTTCTCCAAAACCAATTGAGCAGATGTATTACTCAATGACTCTTTTAATTGGTGGACTAGCATTGCCTTGTCTGCCAATGTGGCATAGACCATTTCACCCGTTTTCTTTTGCAATTCTATTTGGTCCATTTGGTGTATATCTTTGGCAAGGACCTCTAAATTGGTCCTTATGTAGTCAGCTACAGTCTTTGGCTGCTAAACCTTGGGCTTGAAATGACTTAAGATCATTTTCTCCTCGATGTCATAAGCTGCCATTAGTCTATGTTGTTTGGAGGGTGTCATCTTAAGAAATTGATCATACAACTGAATTCTTAATGACTCATTTTGAGCCTTAATCTCCATAAATGATTGTTTGATGTTTGATCGTTTCTTGGCTTGTGAACTTGAGGAGGAGACTTCCATTCCATGCTGCCTCTCCCCTTCTTGTCTGTGAGAGCTAGTGGAAGTCTGTTGGCTGATGGCCCTCTCTCCTCTTGTGCTTTCAGTGATGTCTTCCACAGTGTCCTCTTCAGGTAGAGGATCTACCCTTTGCCTTTTAGCCTCTTGCTGTCTTGTTGACCCACTTGCAGGTGTGGTCTCTTCCCGGTCTCTTTTCTTACTTCTCTCCTCAGGAAGAGGAGTCTGCAGTTCTGGTAATTCTGGTGCTTGTGCCTATAGTGAAGGGGCTTGCCCTTGACTATGTTATTTTGAGGTAGTTGGTTGTTCTTCCATTGTTTCTTGCTCTACAACTAATAACTACTTGCCCTTTGTTGTCCCTGTTATTGGTGTAGTCCTTTCTTGGGCAACTTGTTGTGAAGTTGTAGCAGTTGATGAGCTTTCCCCAGTTTGTTGTGGTATTTTGAATGATACCTGCCCAAAAGAATCTAAGTCAAGATTTTTTTCCAAATTTTTCATGGTTTGTTCCATTTTCTCTTCCTCAGTTAACTCTTCAACTAGTGTGCCCTCCACCCACTCATCTTGGTTGGCAAACTTTTCTATGTCAGGATGCTGCAATGTTCATAGGGTGCCAACCTATATTTTACCCTTCTTGCATTGATAAAGCCATATGGGTCATAGGGTACCCACCAAAAGCTTCTCTTGAGTCTGAGTGTTTGACCCAATATTTCATCAACATCCTTCCATCCCTCTTTCTTGTTCATAACAAAGGGGCCTAACTGGTCTCTGAGTTTCAATCGGGCCTTTTTCTTTGTGCTATGGAAGTGACTCAGATCTGCATTGATGAATTTCCTGAAATATTCCAAGGCAAATAGTCTCATTGGCACATATATGGGTAGCCTGTAGGGGCATAGCTCACAACCATATATCCTCAGAATAGTGTCATTCTGGTAAAAGTACCAATCACCTATTTTATAGTTTTTGGAGAGCTTTAGTATCTTTTGCATATCATGTGTCAGTCTAGGAGGAGTAGTTCTCATCAGGAGAGAAGAGATTGGGTATACAAACAAATCAATAAACTCACAATAAGAGTAGGGAGAGCTGTGGACTTCATGAAAGATTGGGGTCCAAAAAATCACAGACCTCCTTTCCCCTTTATGGTCCAATTTTCTAATGGGGAATTAGAAGATATCAGGTTGGTAATATAAGAATAGATGATAGATATAGGATGAATATTTGAAGATTCCCTCCCTCCCTAGCCTCAACAATTGGTCATGTATCTTGTTGGAAATAAATTTGGCATAGTTGTATTTGATAGTAGGGGGCTGTCCTAGGGTAAATATAGACATCATAACCAATATGGTTTCATCAATATGCTCACTTTTCTTGAACCCCAGGACAAAAGATATCATATCAACAACTAATATACCCACTTCAGTGAAAGATGCATAGTGGAAAGGAGGTGGCTCCTTAGGCTGGCGATCTACTATCATAAACACTTGGGCAATTCTGGTTATCTCTGAGCTGGAGAGTTTGGGACCTTCATCCAGCAAGAACTTCATGGTAAGAGGAAACTGGAGGTGGGTTGGCTTGAAGTTCAACATCTAATTTATAGAGTCAGGAGTAATATGAAAAAGGGTAGTCCCAGATGGATTCTTAATTGCCCTGCTTGTTGGCTCATAGTTCTCACAACAGAGGTGAATGATCTCAGGGAATATATTCACAGAGGGGAGGTAGTATATGGGTAGATTTGATTCCCATATGCCATAAACATCATTTTGATTTAAGTAACTATTTTTGAGCTCACAGACTGCTTGCAGATGGTTTTGGTAGCCTACTAGGTCTTGGATTAGATAGTCTCTATCAGCCAAGGGCAAATGTTCCAACTCTTTGTGGGGTGCATTAAGAGGAGTGATGTTCAAGCACTGGACCTTCCATGGCTAAGCTTTGTTGCCTTTAAAATTGGAAATTTTGGCTCTGTGCAAGCAAAATGGGTAAAACAATGGCTCTGTGGATTTCTCCGGGATTTTCACCGTTGAAACTGGTTTGTTGGCTTTAATTTAGCTCTGTGGATTGAAGTTAGCTGGAGAAACAAGACTTATGGGCTTCTTTAGCACAATGGGCTACAATTATGGGCAAAAGGCAGCTTTCGGGGTTTCTTGTAGAGTTTGCAGGGCCGAACGAGCTCAATTTTAGCTCACTGTGCGGTTTTATGGTGAATTTGGCAACTTAGAGGCTATGGTGAGTATTTTTGGAAACAACACAGTGTTCCTACTTCAAATTATAGGTTCTGTGGCCAATTTTACATTGAAATCCAATAAAAACAGGGTTGGGAGCAATTCGTTGTAAATACTTGTTTTCTAGGCGGAATGGTCGATTTGCAAGTGACTAGGTGAGCCAAGGGACCGAGCTGTGGAGAAAAACTGCTGGTTGGTGGACTTGAATGGAGAAAATAGTCTTTTGCATGTAAATTTGCATGCATAGGTTGCATACAGAAAACAAATAGAAATGGGTAAAAACAAGCATTTTCACCCTTTTACCTGAAATTTTCACTTTAGCGGGTTCGGGGCACTTTTTCCTGATGACTTCATTTGTCGTGTAGGGGGTATGGATGCTAACGTGGAATCTGATGTGGTGGGTGACGTGTTAGGTGACGTCAACAGATAGGCAGGCAGCAAGATGGGTGACATCATCAGGTGACATGGGCATGACGTCAGTAGGGAGGCAGGCGGGTGGTAAGTGGTATTCCCTGCACCGCTTTTGGGGTGAAGTGGTTTCGGGGGAGGGGGCTCCAAACACGCCGGGCGCTTGACACGCGTCCTCGGTATGGCGGAAATACTGCCCATCCTAGGGACGCTATCATTCGGCATGTTGGGGCTTCCGATATCGCTGACCACTGTCAGATCTGTCAGTGCCGATCAGATGGTTGGAGGGTGATGGAGGTGGCGGCAGGTTAACAGTCGGGTACCCACTTTAATTTTTTGTGTTTTGTAATGTTTTTCGGTGTATTTCGGACTTTGGGTAAATGGGTTTTTGGGGGTAAAAATATGGGTTTTCGGCTATTTATTTAGCCAGAGGCCAAACAAGTCCTGATGGGCACGTGGAGGGTTGTTATTGGCCCCAGGTGGACCAATAACTCCCTAAAAAAGAATTTAAAATATAGCTATAGTTAGCTAAGGGTCGGGGTATTAGATTTTTTAGGGATTTTGTGTATTTATACATAGTAAAGGAGGGGAATATACATAGGAGCTATATAATAGGGTTAGTAGGTTAATATGATTATGTGGGATGGGTTTGTATGGTTTAGGCTAAGTTTGTAGAGTGAAAACTTAGGCATGGGGGGAATGCAAGGATACCCAGTTGTGAGGTCTAGGAAACTTGGAAAAAGGGAATAAAGACATTTTACACAAGAAATGTGGCTTTTTTTGCCTAGGTGAAAACACATTTTCACTTAGTTTTTCTATGAGATGAAGTAGACTAAAGGTAATGAGTAGATCTCATTGCCCTTGGGGGGGAATGTTAGTAAGTGTTTCTTGGGAAAATGGGGAGGGGAATTAATCATGCCCCATTTGTTTTGTAGCCACCTTGCCATGGTACCTTATGATTTTTATGAGATTAAAACTTGTTCCAAAGGAGAAAATTGCTCATACACCTGTTTCTATACCATCAAAACTCCCTACCCAACCTAGTATACCTAACATTTTCTCTTCATTTTCATTGGGTGCATTTGAACTAGCAAACCCTGATTCTTCTCTTCTCTTTTAGTTGTCCTCCTATCTAAGTCTACCCTTATCTCTTCCGGGGCTCATATTAAGCTATTGAGACCCTCTGCTTCTCTACCTAACTACTTGTCTGCCAACCTTGAACTGTTTGTGCAGACCTTTATTCTCTATTCTAAGACAAGTAAAATTCAAAAATGATCTAGCCAGGATTAGACTGTTTGGCTATTCATCAATTGTGACAAGAGTCAACCACCTATACATAGTGAAATTCTTCAAAATATGGAACCTTTGCAGCATGAAAAGGATGAACATATTTGGAACTTCTCTAGTCAATCATGAAAGATGAAACCTATTGGTATAGGAAGCTAACACCGGGAATTACCATTGGCCTGCCACTATGGCTGTTTTCAACCTCTATGGTTCAAAATGCCATGATTTCTCCACAATAAAGTACACCTCCAGATGAACCTGAAATTAACCCTTTGCCTTCTTCCTTGTTTCTTTCTCCCTGCCCTTGTTCCTCTTCGCTTGGTGAAAGTAGTGATACTAGTAACCAGGTGGCTGAGAAGAAGAAGAAAGGGAAGGAGAAGAAGAAGAAGAAACCAATTCAACAAGGGGGCAACCAAGTAACCATTGCTTTGAATGCATCATCTAATGAAAATCTACCCATTAAACTTCTCTAACCCAAATTTCCATGCATAATTTGTACGGGAGACCATTTTCATCAAGATTGTCCTTGTTTTCCTCAGATCTTGAAAGAATGGTCTCCCCGTTCACACCATCCTGTATCATCAACTTCTGGAGATCATGTTGGTAACACACCTTCAACTACTGATAGTAAAGTTCATGTACAGAGGAGAAAAGTTAAGATTCCATGTAGGTTATGTGAAGGTAACCATTTCCTTCACCTTTGTCCCTTTTTGGATGAAGCCAAAAGAGTGTTGGATAACCATCCTACTTTACCGCAGCGACTCCCATCTGGTTACAAGAAACTCTCACTAAGTCCTTCACTAGTTGAAAAATCGACTGACTTAAATCAACCATCGGTCGAAACCACTCTATCTGAAAGTCAATCTTATGAATCCATACCTGACCCAAGTCAACAGGTCGAGGTGACAATTGACCCAATTTCATCTTTAGTTAATTGTACCTTTCCTGAAGAGAGTGAAAATGGTATTGTTCAAGTTCTTTTTGTTACTTCGGATTCTAACAAACTTTGGGGTGATTCACCTATTCCATCTAGATAGGAGGAAAACCCTCCAGTTCTCATAAGTCAAGGGGTTACTTCGCCCATTTATTCGATACCCCCTCCAAGTAGTCTAGTCAGTTCCTTTGACTAGAATCGACTAGCAACATCCCGCCTTCCTTCTTATGTACCTTTCCGGCTCATAGTACAAGTTTGTAAAATGATCATGTCTGGCACTATTTTTAATGAAGGTGCATCGGTGAGTATCCTTTCCTCAACTGCTTGGAAAGAGCTTGGTTCACCATCGCTTATACTTGTTACACAAAATCTGTTAGGCTTTAATAAAGGAACCAGTCGACCATTAGGGATCCTTCCTAAATTACCTATTACTTTGGGAGGGAAAACCATTTATCTAAACTTGATGGTAGTCCCAAGACCTTTGGACTACAATTTACTTCTTGGGCGTGACTATGTTTATAACATGGAAGCTATTGTTTCAACACTCTTTCGAGTGATGTGTTTCCCGCATGAAGGCAAAATTGTCACAATTGACCATCTTTCATTTCCCGGTCCAAGCATAGCTCCAAGTCAATCATCATCCCAAAATGGTCCATTTGTGTCAACGGTATCAATTGAACCTTCATTCCATCCACCTGATAACCATGAGTAGTCTAGTGAGTGTAATGAAGCTTGGGGGCATGCACCTAGTTGTAAAAGATGAGTTTCCTTGTAGGTTATGTGATTGGTCTAACACATCATTTACCTTTTTCTATTCTGGACGAAGCCAAAGAGGTGTTTTGTATATTTTAGACGAAGCTAAAGAGGTGTTTTGTCTATTCTGGACGAAACCATCCTACCTCACCACAGTGACTTCCATCTGGTTAAAGGAGACCCTCCCTTTTATCATGCTGGGAGCATGCAAACCTTTATTCAAGCATGGTTTTGTCGTTTCAAGTTTGTGTATGAAACTAAATTCAAGCATAGTTTCTTTGTTTCGAGCTTGTGTAAAAATGAAACTGAATTCAAGCATAGTTTCTTTGTTTTGAGCTTGTGTAAAAATGAAACCGAATCCAAGCACAGTTCCCCATGGTTCAAGATTGTCAAAAAATGAACCCATTTACGAGTAATTAACCTTTGTGATTGCCATTCTATCAGCCTTTTGAGCCTTGGTTGTGTACTTCTCATCACCACCATCTCTTCGGCCGATCATATGCTTCCACTTGGTTGTTTTAGCCTTTTTTGAGGAACAGTTGCGATGAGTGGTCTTATTATCCAGTCTCTTCACATAAATCATCATGTTTTGAGAAGTTCCAAAATCACTGGAACCAATTGCTACCCTAGACAATACTCATTCCTCGAAATTGAGTCCTCTTTAAACCCTTTTCAGACTCGTTAAATATGAAAAGATTGTCGAGCGCTTGTCATTTTCAGCTCGTTAAAGTGATTGGAAATGTCATCCCTCCTGTATTATTTTATCGTTTTTCGGACTTGAGGGATTATTTTACGAAAAAGAACTGGTGGAGTTTTCTTTTCGTCCCTTTTCAAGCTCTCTAAACATGAAAAGGACCGAGTTATCCTTGTCGTTAAACTCGTTAAAACAATAGCGACAAGCTTCTCCATCTAGACGAGACCGAGTTTCACTGTCACTAGACTCATTAAAACATTAAATAGAGACAGGTTTGCCCAAAGGGCAAATTATAGAAAAAGCATATGTTATCCTCCTCAAGCTTGACAAAAATAAAGAGGTACTGGTTAGCAATGACTGGGGAAAAGGGGGAAGAAAACTTGAAGAATTTATGGTAGCAAGTCACTCTTGAACATCACACTTCCATTTCATCACCATTATTGAGTTGGGTTGGGTTATTCCGTTCACTGGTCATCTCACCATTGGTCTTTCATACCATCCATCTTTTGGGGTTAACACTACCAATTCATCTCAGTGTCGCCGACATGTTCAAGAGAAGTCATTCAGTCGAGAAACCATCATCCAGTTTGTTAGGTAAACTTGACTCAGGATAGAGTAAAGTTCACTAGGTTAAACAGTGATGGTTTTGGGGCACATGGTATTGTGCACCCATAGTATTCTGCCCATGGTATTATATGTAATGGAGCTTATAAAAGGATGTAATGACTTCATTGTAATGCAAGATCATGAGGTGAGCGGTGAAGGCTCACTTGGTTGGATTGGCCAGGGTTTTGGCCAATGCTAATGAGATCTTATTAGATTGGGTTTTTCCTTGGATTTGGGGTTTTCCTGGTAAACATTTGTGTTTATGGTTGTTGCTGGTTATTTTTATATTTATTCCTCTCAGTAATTATTTATGTTATGTAGTAAATTTATTAACAACTAGTATCAGAGCCAGATATTGGCTTCAAAGCGATTCTTTGATGCCAGGGGTTTATAGTTCTTGATGAGATCAATGCAACCTTTTTACAGATCTGGCTTCAAAGGGATTCTTTGATGTCAGGGGTTTATAGTGCTTGATGAGATCAATGCAGCCTTTTTACAGATCTAGGTCTGAAAATAATGTTGGAACAATCGTACGTGGAAGAACCTTGAGGAGAATGTGCAGAAGATAGTGCCATAACTACTAGGGATCGCAGCACATTTGTAATATTTACCGGTTTGGAACATGCTGACGAATTGTTCAAGATTCTTGCGGCTATTTAAAGAAGGTCATCAGAAGAAAATTGTTCATGCAGCGTCGAAAATTGTTTGTTTTCTACTACGTAAGGCCACTAGTGCTGGAATCTACGAGGTTCTTGTCAGGCTCATAGTTGGAGCGGTTTGATAGAAGTTTTTGAGAAAATCAAATTGAGGGAGGATGGATCAGAATTGCAGCAACAATAAACAAAAAAAAATATTAATGAAGTCAAGATTATTGCATGTAAATGGGCATACTATTGTAAGACCTGATAAAGCATGTGTACTCCTCGATGATCACCGGTAAAGTCTGGGTTAGACCTAGGTGATAGGGGGGATGTCGAGTTAACAATATCTCGGGTAAAAACTCTGAGGGGGGTAAGAGCTAGAGTGAGCAGGATTGTCTCACTTAGCAGGTTTGGCTAGAGTTAGTCAAGGAACCCCAAGTCAAGTTTAAGGGGGGAATTGTTAGGTAAAATTGACTCAGGATAGAGTCAAAGTTGACCAGGTTAAACAGTGATGGTTTTGGGGTACATGGTATTGTGCACCCATAGTATTCTTCCCATGGTATTATATGTAATGGAGCTTATAAAAGGCTGGAATGACTTCATTGTAATGCAAGACCTAGAGGTGAGCGGTGAAGGCTCACTTGGTTGGATTGGCCAGGGTTTTGGCCAATGCTAATGAGATGTTATTAATTGGGTTTTTCCCCGGATTTGGGGTTTTCCTGGGTAAACATTTGTGTTTATGTGTTTATGGTTGTTGCTGGTTATTTTTATATTTATTCCTCTCAGTAATTATTTATGTTATGCAGTAAATTTCTTAACACAGTTAAGTCTCATCCACTGCAATACATCCAACCTTCTTTTTTTTCATGACTGCCATTCCTGACCCTTTTGTCATCAGTTCATTTTCACCTCCAGAAATCATTTGCTTCATTTTGTGTCGTAGATGTGGCATACACAAGGCCCTCCTATGACGAGTCACTTCTTGTTGACATCAACTCATTATCCATGAAATTGACTTAGAAACAACCCTTTCAGTGCTTTGAAGCTTGCATACATCAATGGCAAGTTTCTTACTTTTGGCGACAGGTTGACATCAATGGCCTTCGACTGAAATATTTTGCTTGGTGTTCGACGTCGGATCGTATATTCACACCACGCAAACTGTACTGTAGTACCTTGAGGGTCATTATCATTATTGGTGATTCCTCTCGCGTCTGTTAAAAGATTACATCACTGGCTGGTAATCAGGTGATATCTTTCCATGTTCGACTTCAGAACATCTCTTCACATGGATTGACTTGTACATCAAGTGAAGATTGAATGAGTTTGAAGACCCCAGATCTAGTTGCATCCATCTATGTTGTGATATATTTAGGGACATAAAAACATCAAATATACAAAGGCTCTACACAGATGGTCCTCCTAACGATGGATGATGGCTCTATATCTAAAGAATCACCAGTCTGCATCTGTAGACGACTATCTCATCTATGTACATGAAATGAATTTATAAAGATAAGCATGGGAATGCCTCCCTCAGCTAGATCATGAAAATTATATTATGATGATGTATTTTATTGTAACTTATGCAGGTCACCTCCAGTTCGAAACTTCGAATCCTCATGATAAAGCATTTCACCCGACATCAATATTTACGACTTCATGCTTTAGGGGGCAACTGTTATAGACATATTTGGGCACATCAACCCCAAACTTATATGTCGATGAACTAGGGCTCATCAACCCCTAAAAGAGTTGCTTCATGCCCTAAAGGAGCATAGTCATTTGAATACATCATTCCCCAAAAGTTCCACCTAAGAAACCATCCAGAAATGGCCTAAACTAAACCATACTAATTGATCCATAGGTAAGGTGCGATGCATACTGAGTAGTACACTGCCAGGGTGCAATGCATACTGATTAGGCCTTCTATAGGGTGCAATGGGCGAGGATGGACAAATTTCTGAGACATTTTTCTAGGTGGTTTCTCATGGAATCTTCTAGAAACTTCTCCTATGCCACTTACCTCTCTGAATTCACCCAAGGATGAATAAGGGATCTAAGAAATCTCCAAGTGGAACCAATTGTAACAAGTGGAGTGACACTAATAAAACCCCATGGATGACTCACACCCTTGCACACATCTATAAATGGATCTCCAATTCAAGAGATCCAGAGGCTAGAATATTGTGAATTGTAAGGAAGTGCTGATAGTTTGTAATTGAGGAAGGAGCATTGTATTATTGGTGTGATCTTGCTATTTCAAGAGGTGAAGAAGGATTGAAGCTGGGAGGATGATGCTGAATTAGACAAATGGGTTGTAATTCTCCCTTCTATTAATAAAGTTATTCAAGTTTTCTTCCATATGATTGTGCAATTGTGAATGCTATCATTTGTTCATTATATATCTGATTTTGTAATGTTTATGTTGTAATAGATCACGATGCTTTGATGGTTCTTTGTTGCTGTACTTGTGCAGGTACTCTCCATGCGAGTTAAGTACGGAGAGGAGTTGTGGGATCTGTCAAGGAGGAGAGAGAGCAAGCAAGGGATTAAATGGAAGTTCCAGGTTGGTTCCTTTATCTTTCTCTTATCTATTACACATAGAAGAAGTCATTGAATTGCTTTAAACTGTTGTTTCTAGGGTAGCTACCAAACCTAGAGGGCTAGCATTCTATGGGACTACTAGTTTTCCCAGAAACATAATTGCGTCACATTAATTATCAACCTGTGTAAGTATTTTTGTTTCAAGAGTGTACACAATATGTGCAAGCTATAAATCTAGAGAGTAATGATTTAAGATAATCTATTAAATTCAATACAGGAGTAAACAGATCAAGCCATAAATCTCAAGCTTGTAACTTTTAAGGGAAATAATACATCTAAGAATCAAGAATTAATCTCAAGAAAAACCATAATCCAATCTTAAGCAAGCAATTCAAATGGGAATAACATCAACCGAGAGCATTGTAGCAGTAACTGAGCTCTTTCAACTGGATCTACATTAATCACACTCTATTCTACTTTAAGCAATGCCAATGGAAATAACATCAATCGAGAGTTTAGTAGCATTAACCAATCTCTTTTAGCCAATTCTATACTAATCATACTCTTATCGTAATCAACGAGAATGAATGTATTAACTGATAATTAATTCAATCTGCAGTGACCTTAACTGAAGTCAAATGACAAAGTTGTGAAGTGCATGAGATGAAAATAAAGGAAAGTAAACTAACTGCAATGTAAACTCACAAGAAATCAAAAGATATCAAACAGAATAAACTCGTAGGAAATGCAGATATAAAATAGAATAACCTTATAGGAAATGGAAAAGTATCAAACAGGGAATAGCAGTAAGATCCGCCAGAGACTAGACCCTAGCCACTAGCGAATACTGCTGAGCTACTTCAAAATATCCGAATGACCAACAACACAAATTATATATTAATCATTAAATTCACTCCTCATTACAATATGATCTGTCCTTCAGAATAACATTCTGTATATTGAAATTACAATTGAGTTCCCAAGCGAAAAGCTAAATCTCTCCATTATCCCCTCTTCTCCTATCATATCCTATCTTATCTCTAATTATTCCCTTCTTTGATCTCTATTTTCATTTAAATACACAAAGAGCAGGGAGAAGTTACAACAAAGATGATTACAAAATGATTCCCATAAAAAAATTGGATTGTTCACAACAAATTGATCAGCGAGATCACGTCTGAAATATCTTTCCATCAACATTCAATAGGAACAGGTCGAATTTGGTATTGCAACTGAGATAATTTGGAAAATGGCCGCAACAGCGAATCTGAGAAAATTGTCTTCAGAGAACCTTTTGTTTCTATTAATACAAACCGAATTTGGGAAAACTGCTCATTATAAGACTAACTCAGTCCGTTCTAGACAAAACCCCCATTTCGAATTTTATAGAATCTTCTCCATTTTCCCAAAACATCCAATACAAAACCGTCACTTCTTATTCCAGAGAATTTTTGAGTTGGAATATTTAATGATTGAGCTGGAGATCAAATATGAAATCTGGAAAATATCTTGGAGGCTAAAATGGTGAGTGATGTTACAACAAATTTATTAAATTGGTAACATCATGCATAATAATCATCAATTTATTAAAAATAAAGGAGAGGAAATAATATTTATCCATAAGAGCATAAACAATTATAAAATGGAATTATATGAAAGTATGATAAATGACATGATAAAGAATGGTAGAAATGGATGAAATAAGTGTTAAAGAGTGATAAGAATAATGACAAACTAGCGGCCCAACATCAGTGTACCCCACAAATATCCCCAACTCTACTGTCGGCTCAAGCTTCTTTCGTACATCCTTTGTCACATGGCAATATACCAATGAGCCAAAGATCCTGAAGTGACCCATATCTGGTCTATTACCAGAGAAAGCTTCCTCTGGTGTCTTCATCCCAAGTATGTGATGCGGTCTTCTATTATGAAAATATATCTTTGTGTTGCATGCCACAGCCCACAAGTGAAGTGGTAGGCCTTGGTCATGCATCGTTTCCCGTGCTGCCCCTACAACAATTATGTTCTTCCTCTCAGCCACCCCATTCTACTATGGGTTATGAGGTGTATGTTGGCTGATAAAAGGTGTCTTTTAAAAATCCTAATTACCCCACATTAATCATCAACCCGGGCAAGTCCTCTTTATTTCAAGAGTGTACACAATATGTGCATGCTATGAATCTAGAGAGTAATGTTTCTTAAAATGAAGTACAAACCTTTGATACAAGAGTAAATGGATGCATTTATAAAACTCAAATTACAACTACTTAAGGAAATATTGCATCTAAACATCAAGACTTAATCCTCTACTAAAATCATAATCAAATCTCACACAAGAAATTAAATTAATAATAGCATCAACCGAGAGCATAGTAGCCATAACCAATCTCTTCTTAGCTGATTCAATCTAAATCACACTCAATATCTACGAAGCAATCTAAATAGAACTAGTGTCAACCTAGAGCTCAATAGTGATAACCAAACTCTTACAGTTGATCAAATCAATACGATTCATTGTCTTAACGGCTAAATAATTTAATCTATAATAAATGTAAATAGAATAAAATGGCATTGCAGTAAAACATGTAAAGAAAATGTACTATCTTCAATATAGGAAAGTGGTATATAACAATTCAGATAAACTCATAGAAAATGGTAAAACTACCAAGCCAATCAAACTTACGAGAATCAAAAATATATAACAAAAGGGAGTAGTTGAATCCACCAAAGGTCGGGCCCTTAGCCACCAGTGAATATTGCTGAGCTACTTCAAATAATACGAATGAGAAGTAGCGTCAATTATATATTAATCATTGAACTCAAGTAGCATTACAATATGGTCTTGTTCTCCAACAGCACGAGTCTATAAATTAAAATTACAATTTGAAATAATAGAGATCCATCCTGTTTCTTCCTACAATCTTTTGCTTTTATAGTCGGAAAGAGGTAAAAGATAAATGTGATACCTCTATATCTCTCGATCCTAAGGGATTCACATCTGAATGCTATCTTCAAATACCCATCATATTTGGCATTGATCCTCCTGATTCGTCCTCCGATCTATTCGCAACCGACGCGCCCCCTTTTTCCTTTGTTGGTTTATGTTGTTCCATTTCCAGGGAACAACAACTGTTCCTTTCATCATTTCTATACATAAAAAGGAGTAAAAATTAGTTATGATGGCTAAATCTCAATTTAGGGTAGTTCATCCATTTCTTATCATAATCCATCAATATGTTAGCGTATCGAGATATGAAAGAGATAAGAAAAGAGGAAAAAGGTAATGGAATTAAGAGTAAATACATACCCATTTCATAACTCAACATACTCCCTTGCTTACCCTATTTCATGTCTTCATGAAAAGTAGGGAATTCTTATGTAGTGCAGTTAAAGAGTAGGTCGGAGAGAAAGTGTCAAAAATTGGTCTAAAACCATGATGTTGAGCTAGAAGCACAAAAGTGGGCCCTTTCCTTTAGGCAATTCATAGTTAGCCCAATAACCTTCAGGGGGATACCAAATGATGGGGCTCTGAAACCAAAAACCTAACCAATAAGGTCCTTCTCTCAAAATCAAATTTCTATATCTGACCAAATGGGCCGTAGCTGCTTTAAAAATTCTGTAATTAAATGGTTCCCTATCTTGCACACTCCTAGTGGAGGTTGTCCATCTGAGCTTAGCTGCAGTCAAATAACTTTCTTGAATGGAGAGGAAATATGATACTCATTTCTGTACAATCTCCTTATGAATGGGCCCTAAGGTTTTGATCACCCCTTCTCATGTCATCAGACTCTTATGGTTGGTAAACATTTGTAAGGGTTGCTTAGGTTCACTTCTCACCCAAAGATCCAACCCATGCTCCTGTCTTTGAAATGAATTATAAGCTTTAAACCATTTGAGTTGGTTAATTGCAGACAAAATAAAAGCCTGGAATTGAACATCTCCTACAAAAGGGTTAGGGTTCTTTTCCACTTTGTTCTCTAATATAAAATTGCGCAGATAAAACTCATAAAGAAGCCTTTGGACATTCACACCATGATGCTTGCAACAATTTATAAAATCTTCAATTGTTCTTAGTTCAATTGGTTTACCAACCCTCACGGCCTTAATTTTCAATAACAAGTATTGTTCTAACAAAAAGAAGGCATAATTGGTCGCGGGAGACCTGCATGCCATGAAATCCGTATATAGTGAGCAGATAGTGTTTGTCTGACTTATGACTTTGTCTAGTTTGAGCTTGATCTTCTCCATTTTTTCTTCGGCCTTTCTACATATATCAAAAGTCTCGCTCTCTATTACATTCATTTCCCGAAGCTATTTTTGCAGCTCTTGATATTTCTACCAGGAAACGGTTTCTTGTTCAAGTCATTCCAATGCAAGTCGAGCTTATGCCAATTCTTCCTGAAGATTGAGTATAATGGGGTCATGGTGTGTCATGATGTCTTTGACTTGTATGCCCATTTGAGTGCTTATGCTATGAGAAGGGATATATTCTGTCTGTATTTCTTTATTGTGGGAGGTCCAAACCTCCATTTGAGTGCCCCTGCTATAAGAGGGTACACCTTTTATCTGTACTTCTTTGTTATGGGAGGTCCAAACCTCCGTCTGAGTAGCTACGTCTACTAAATCTGCATGTTGTTCCTCTTGAGTAATGATTGTTTGAGTGGGTATGGGCTCATTTTCAGTTCTTGTAGCCCTATCTTCATATAGTTCCCTTTACACATCCACATTTACTACCTCAGGGGTGTTTTTCAGAACCTTCCCCATTGTGTTTTCTTTTATTTTTCTTTGGAGCCTCTTGACCATCTTGTGAAGCTTCTGGTGTTCTTTCCTTAGCTTCCTCAATTTCATTTTGGCTCCATACCTTTTCAGAGGAGTAACTGGTCTGCTGATAGTCTCTTTAATAGCATTTATGTCTAAAGAGCCTAGTTGTTCACCCTGGATTTGTTCCAATGAGACTGTGTCTCCCAACTGATTATCTGATTCCTGAATAATCTTTGCCTCTGCTTCTTCTTCTTGGCCTATGTTTTCTGGGTCTAGGCCTTCATGGTTGTTTTATTCTAGGAGCATGTCACCAAATTGGTTCTCTAATTCCTGAATAGCCTCTATATATGTTTCTACTTCGCAATTTGTATCTTTTCAGGGTGACAGAATTCTAGTATTGCTAGAATTCTCAAGAGATTGGGTTTCTACTAAGTTAAGATTGAGCAGTACTTTAGGCTGCATGTAGACAGTCATGTTGGCCAGGACCTGGGCCATTCCTATCTCGAAATCATGCAACAAATCATCTTGAGAACTCATATTTTGTGTTGAAGGAGGTCCTAATTCATTCCTTTGTTCATCGTTAGAATGCCCTGCTCCTTCCTCACGTTTTGGTTTAGGGTTATCTTGTCCTTATGTTGTGGCCACCAACAACCCCCCTCTTTGTTTGATATTAGCAATAACACCAAGCAAATGGGGACCCTTAATAAAAATTCAAACAAACAATTTTATGAACATTTTTGTTTTTGATTCCTTAAAACTTTATCGCGACAAAAGAATGAAACATCTTTCTTTGAGTATAATAGACTACGAAGAAGCGATGCGAAATCCATCACATCGCATTCACTATGAACCACTCTTAAATGAAAAACTTAAGAAATCTCCGACGGCTGATGTGCAACGTCACATATCGCAACATCGCATAACAGTAGCATACAATGACTAATTTCTACGATCTGCGATCTGCGATACTGCGATGATCCGATATTGCGATGCCACGATGCTATAACGCGATCTGCGATCTGGGATGAACGCGAATTTTCCTCAGCATAGTATTCAAGGAAAGCTGGCCACTAATCAAAATTAAGCGCGCACATTAAAAAAGAAATTAATGATTGTACGCCAAAGTATCCAGGAATGACAGCTTTTTGTTTTTCGAAGGGTCAGTTCGCTGTGAATATCATAATTATGCATACATAAGATTTAAAGCTTTCATGTCAATCTTTATTACCATTACTCTTTTCCTTCGCATAAACTATAAAACAGGAAATAACATGAAGCAATGTGCAGGAAACATCTAAGGAAAAGGGGAAAGCACCAATGCTCGGAGAACAGAGAAGAAATCCCTTCAGAAACGGATGCCACATATGATAGGACCACAGATTCCAGAGTATCACTCAATAGATGCTGAGGTCGATAAGTCATCTAAAACTCAGAATCAAAGGCACACAAAAGCAGCATGATTACAAAAAGACCTGAAGCTTACACACCAGAAAAGCCTGGAATGAAGAACCGAGGCAGTTTTAAATCCAGAGAGTTGTTCAGAAAGTAAAGTCTTTGACTCATCCAATCGTTTGTAAAGACGGAAACCAAAATAGCAAAAGCAGAATCAGTTTGAGGGAAATTTGAGTTATTACCAAGTATACACGCAGTGAATACACCCAGTCAGAGGAAGATTCTCTAAAAAATCTTATAGTTTACCAGAAAGTGGTGCCAGCTCTTGTTACTTCTATTTTCATAGCACACACGAAAGGGGAAGGCAACCAGCCAACTCTTCCCAGTCAAATGTTGCATGCTTACAGCACTAAGGAGAAAATACAGAAATAGTTCAGAATCAGATTTAATTTTTAGAAATAGTTTTCTTTATCAGAAGGACGGTCATTTGAAAACCAAATCCTAAATTTATGTAAGCAAGTTAATTAGCTAGCAGTATTTAAACCCTTGTCAGGAATTTAGAGAAGGGTCTGGAGATTTGTCAAAAACGCGTCCTCAGAACATGCACTTTTGCGCCCTCGAAGGTGGTTTTGATGAATGGATGGATCAAGGTTTATTAATGTTTGCATTTGATATCTGCTACTGATGTTGCACTTATGTACTCTTAGTAGATGTTAGAGCAAGGAGAGATAAATCATTGTGCTTGAGCTTATGAGTGAACCAGTCATAAATGTACTTTTATCTCTTGACCATTTACGCTTAATTCTTTAAGTATTTATAGTCTTCAGTTGTTTATAATGCCATTACATGAATATGTGGTTACCATTTGGCACTTTTGTACGGTGAGAGTCATATGTTATGTCGAATAATGAATAGCTTATTATGTGATATGCTTTCACAAATGTTTGCCCTAACTCTTATGCAAAGTGTTATCTTAAATGATTTCTATTCTTATGATAGTTGAATGATCTTTATTACCAGTTATTGTTTGAAATCTCTTTAGATCGCATAATAGAAGATATACATCTCGGGTTAGCATAGATTAGATGTGTTGCTTCTCATTAGATTACAATAGCATAGAGTTAGTTTAAGAATCTGAATTAGATCAGCTTTAACGTACTCTTAGATCAGCATTGTTTAAACTCTACACACACACACACACACACACCCAAGATCGGGAAACTGGTCCCGTTATCCCCAGTTGGACCTGCTATACCAAATGGATAAGGAGTTGCCAACCAAGGTCCAGATCGGGTGGGTATCCCCCTTGTTGTCGACCCGATTTTCGGGGCTTCAACACCTTCTGCCTATAGTTGCAAGTCTTGTTCACTTATTGGGTTGGAAAATTCTATGGCTTGACTAGCACTACCTTGAGGATTTTCATATGCTCCTTGATTTGACTTCAACCTTGTTGATCATCTGTGTTTGTGAGGTATGCTTCTTGAAAGGGTGGTCCTTTTTCTTTTTGAAATAGGGGTAGGTGCTGGTAAGTTTTCACCTCTTTCAAGGGCCAATATTAGATCATCCCAGGTTGATTCTTGCTGGGCAAGGTTATGAATAACTATTAACCTGATTAGACAATGGTGGCTAACTACTTTTTCTGTGTGTTGAGAGTGTCTCAGCCTCTTGGAAGTTTCATGCAATAATGAATTCAATAGTGCAGGCAAATTAATACAGCATTTTTGTTTTAAAACTACTAAAATTTTGAGTTGTCGTGGCCTTACCACATCTTTACATCCATCACAGGTAATATAGTTCTGGACAATTAATTCGTGCCAATTCTCCCCATGGCTCTCTAAGAGAAGATGGTCGAATGCTTGTAGCCTTCTTGATTAGCTTCTGTCCTTCATCCCAAAAAGCCTCCATAGCGTCATGCAACTTTAATCGCTTGCTAGCCCATATTAGTCCTTCTACTGGCAACCTAGACACTTTTGCTATCACAACATCAGTTACAGTGAGTTGTCTACCTCTTACCAAGGATTTTCCATTCTGTAGATGTCACAAAAATCCAATGGTGATTTCCTCATTGGGGGTGTTAGCCCCCAAATCCGCCTTAGGCTGAAGGAAGGAAAAATTAAGGGTAACCACAAACCATACTCAGTCTGGTAGCTAGCCCTACCAGAACAAGAGAGGGCTCTCTCCGAGTCACGCTCAGCTAATAAGTAAACGAAATGGTCTAAGATGACTCACAGTGAAATATTGATCTTAGGCTAGTAAGTAAATATAGATACAAGAAACAAATTTTTATGAATGACTAAGTTTCTGGGATGGTATGGGACCAACGAACAGTAATGAGCAGACAATTTAATAAAAGGCACATATTACTTTGTGAGGCAAGACAGGCAGAAAGTTTAGTAATTTGGTTTGAAATAACACAGAATGGAGAGATTGCTTAGGAGGGTGAAAAGGGCATAAATACATGAATCCTTTTCAACAGAAGAAAACACACAGCGTGAAACTTTCCCACAGGTAGAGCAATAAAAATGAATTCTACCTTATCTTACTCAGAAAATTTCACTGAAAATGAATATGAATGAACTATGAAACATAAGGAAAAACACATTTTCTACACTCACAACCACATGAATCTCATGAAACAGAGCCGCTGCCTTTCATTAATCCTCTGTCAAAATATACAATGAAGAAACAAAATTTCTTTCCCACAGTCTCCCAGAAATTACAAGCCAACCAACCCTTTGCAAATAGTTTGCATACAATAAATAGACCATGCTATGAGGAGATAGAACGACCAAGATTTGGGGAGTTTCTCAAATCATTACAAAATGGAGATGGGAAGCCAACCATTAGCTAGAGGTGTAGCGTTACAAAGATGGCAAATGGCTTGGGTGACCGTTTGCCTTCCTTTGCCACTTGGATAGAAGCCAAACTCTTTAAACTTTGCCTTAGTTGCCAAAAAAAAGTGAAATGTAGATGAGCGGGCCCACTTGGAGAAAGTCGCACATCGAAATTTCGTGAAACGGAGGTGAATTTGGCCTTTTTCTCTATATGTGCCGTGCCCAATTCTATATGCGTTGTGCCACTTTGGAGGCTATTTTTAGGTACCTGTAGGAGTTAAAAATGTGCCCAAGTGTGCTTGTTGGAAAGCTTGACCTGTCTACTTTCCAACCCAAGTGGAATTTCTGAATTTGGTGCTCATTTGCCCCTCCAAATCTGCATTCTCCCAAGACTACTTCCTGTGTGTCAAAATAGGGGCAGAGAGGTCATTTTTTGGGTGTTTTTGACCTCCTGGAGACTCAAATCATGCCCAAATTTCTTTTCCAAGCACCAGTAGTCGTGATTTTTCATGCTGAATCCAAAAATGCAAGCCATTCCCAATTTGGAGCTCCCAATCCTAAGCGGCATGCCAGTCGCGTGGCGCACAGGGAGAAAAAACCTGTGTTGTGACCAAAATTTTGCCATGTGACCAAAATTGCCCCAAATTTCTTGAAATTTGAGCTGGAGGTTCTCTAAGAGGCTCTATGCTAGGCCACAAAGGCTTCAGCCAAGATTTGAAACCAATATTGCTCTTTTTGCTTCTTTTTCCTCTTTGTTGCTTTGCTCAATTTTGCCTTCAGGCTCCTTATCCGAGCCTTCGAACTCATGTTCCATGCCTTGTAATGATAAACCATCTGCCTCAGTATGCTTTTGTCTCTGTCGGCCTTCTCCAACAATCTCTCAAGGTGGATGTTGATCCGCTCAAGCCAAGACTCACGGTCATTGTTAATCTCTTGCTCCAATGGAGTGAGATCAATCCTCATATGCTGGGTAGCCTAGCGATTCTCATGGATGCTTTGCAGCCCCATGATCTCATGCTGGTCCTCAAGCTATTTGTTCCTCTGCTCCAAATACCTGATGATCCATTTTTCCCTCTCCAAATTGAGTGGCAAGTCTTGGATCTCCGTTTTCGGATCCTGGATGATCATCCTAAGTTTGGCACTCTCCACATCTGCATCATCATCCTGAATGAGGATGAAGTCGGCCTCTTGTTCACCTGATGGCCCCTCGTCATGCATGGGCCTCTTTCCCTTGTCCTGTACCTGTGTTTTTTATGTTGGAAGCGAGGCCCCTTCCACCTCGGGTGGAGATAACACTCGCTTTGTTGTTGCAAACAAGTACCTACTGCCTCTCTGATAGGTAACGAATACTGGCATAGTAGTGGTCTCATGGTGCTCATACTGATGAGAAGGACCACCTATCTCATGTTCTGCCTATGATAATACCTATGAAGTGCTGAAGAGGTCACGAGAGATGAATTCCTCCCAAGCAATGCCCTGCAATCCCAACTAATGATCCACCAAAATCCGGATAAGAGAAAAGTGATAAACACTGTTAAGTTGCTACTAAGGAGTCTTATGCTGCATGAAGGTGTTCATCCTCTCTATGTTCATGCAAATAAAAAATGGGAGGTTCATCATCCACACCCTGGTAAAGTGCATGAACAACCTGATGTGATAGGCATATAGACAAGAGAACCTCCCCTCACAGCTAAAGTACTTCATGATCAATTTCATGAGCGGAACATATTCATCTTTCAAATATCTGAATGGAAAGACTCTTGTGAGCTGCCTCAAGAATCTAGCCTTAATGAAAGGCTCATAGTGTTGCCTATCCACCTTCTATTTCTTGTGCCACTGTTCTCCAACATTTGGTATGCTGGTTGCCAATGAGATAGTTTCGGGTGTCAATGTGAAGGTGACCCCGGCCAGGATAGACTAAACTCCATGTAGGTGAAGCACAAAAAGACGGGCCAACTCATGATGAACTCTAACATTAGCCACCCTTTGACAAAATTCAAAACATGATAGATGCTCGAAGTATGACATAGCAAGAGGGCAGGCCTGCAATTCAATGAGGGTGGTTGGCTCATCCCTAACATGTTTGCCACTCTTGTGATGTCTCCTGGGAGCCTGTTCTTCCGAGGATGAATCACTTTGTGTCTCCATCTCATACTCTGATGAATGCTCAGATTCCATGACTGCTGTGTGTACTGTACTTGGGGCTGCCCTTTGAGGATGGTATGAAACTAGGTGTTGTTGTGATATCTGCCACCAAGGGGAACAATGAAAAAAAAGGAGTATTAGGAGGGGAGTAATATGATGGGAATAGGGGTTATGGGGAGAATCTTTGTTTAGGGATATGTAGGGGGGTTTAGGTATTTTATAAGGTAGGGTTTTGGGGTTTTGATTGAAAAAAGAGTGGAGGGATAGGGGATAGGGTTTGGTAGTGTTTTAGGGTAGGGATACTAGGGAAACTGAGAAAGGGGGGCTAGGGAAAAATGGCAAGAAAGGGAAAAATGAGGGATGAAAACGAGGCCTTGGCACTAACACCACAATTTTGCAACCCTAGCAACCATGGCTTTGATGTTTTTTTTTTAGTGGCTGGTTTTATGAGTTTTGTTGCAATTAAACATAGCCATGAACCACCATAACATTCACCAAATTTGATGAGCAAGCCATGATATAGAGCCTACCTGTTGATTTGAGGGGTTTCACAGGCAACTTGAGGCAATTTGGCATGATTTCGGGCCTTTGTGGGTGTGCACTGCGTGCCAAACCCAGTGCGTCGCGCCCTTTATATGCGTCGTGCCCTTGTAAAATTTGCACTGTGGGGTGGCTCCATGTGCACCGCGCTCTGTATGTGCGCCGCGCCCCTCTGTGTGTGCGCCGCACTCTAGAAAACGACTCCCACTCACTCTAAACATGCACTTTGCTCTCCTAATGTCTTTGCAACATTTCTCTATGACCTTGATTTGCAAAATGACCTTGTTTGCTTGTGGAAACTTCTATTTAAAGACTTTGAAGTCATGGGTTTAATTCTTTCTTCTCCAAAAACCCACTTTGCTAATGTTTCATTTGGATTTTTTCACTGACTTAAAGCAACACTGAATTTCACTTTTCCCTTTGAAATTTTAGCTCAAATGATGAAATTTTCGGCACTTTGCAGGGATTGCATGATAGGGCATTTGGCCACAGAAACCATGACTGCACCTGAAGAAATCAACTGACGACTTTTTTGAAAATTTTATCACAAATGACACTGTTTGACTTTTCTTCAAAACAGAGTTTTGAAGAACAGTCGAAGTTTGCCCACATGACGATGAAACTCTCTAAATCATAACTTTGTAAGGGCCTCACTCTGGCCTGCATCGATTTATTGGACATGGCTGAAGACCAAATTGATTAATCCCTAGACCTAATTATCAAAAATTACTTTGTCCGTTAAAGGACCAGACCTTGACTGTCATGGACTTTAGTGATCATTGACAAAAGACCTAAGCCAGCAGGAGCCAGACATGAGGGGAAATGAATAGCATGACCTTTTCCGTTAGATTATGGCATGCCCCTAGCGGAATGCAGCTGAGTGAATGGAGTGGGACTCCTAAAAATGAAATGCATAAAGAGTTTTGATCTTTGACGGAGGACTGACCAGACCGACTCTAACATGTGGGACCAATATTCTCATTAATCATTCAACATTCATAACAAGTATGCACAATCATAAAACTATAAAGAGATGCATAAATATAACAGAAGCATAGACACAAAATATTCTAGAATCAACTTATCTTTTATTAATTCTCTGTCCAAATACAATCCCAACTTTTCCCTGTGCACTCAACTGCAGGGGTCTGCGCACACAGCTGCGGACTCTACCAGGCCTTTGCGCACTTAGTTGCAAAGCCTCTTCCTACTACTACAACCCAAGACTCGGACTTACAAAATCAGAGCTAATTCGTCATCCAAAACCCATTTGTTTCTTTACACTTAGAGCCACACTCTATTAATATAATCCCATGGTCCATGGACCATGGTTAGGCTGACATACCATACATTAAGTTGTATTATTTTAGGGCAAACAACCCTAGACTCTCGCACTCTGCACTCGCATTTCGCGGGGTCTTTACATTACACTTTACCAAAATTCAGGCTTCAAGCCCCAAAAACCTGCTATGGGGGGATCCACTGCCCAACAAGCCCCCAACACAATCATCGTGACTCATCCCGAGTCACTCTACTGGTATGGAAATCTTGGTGTGAAGTCGATCCAACTGTGCCTGTGCTACATGAAGATTCGTAGCGCACTGCTCTATCGTCTGCTGGATCTGTGCTGCTTACTCGGCTGAATTCTCATTGTTAGGGTCAAATCCCTGTCTCAGGTCACACATCGCTTTCATTTGTGCAAGTTTTCCTTGGATGTCGGCCGTGATGAGGAAGGCCTCATCAATCCAAGGCTAGACGCGTGCTTTAAGTACTGCCTCTTTTTGGTGCGCTGCGTCCACTTGCTCCTTAAATGCCTTTGCCTGTTGTAACCTCGCGAGCTGCTGAGTTAGGACCACTGTTTGTGCCATCCCGCACACATTATCATATTGCATTTCAAGCTCCCGCACCTCTGTTTCCAACCGCTATATGGTGGGGTCCTCCTGTAAGGTAGTGAGGACTCCAAAGGATTCTTCCAACAACGTGGTGCAACTCTACACTGCCTGTTTAATTTCTTCCAACCCTTTTCAAATATTGATGGCATGTTGATCTCGAACTTATGTGGGCGTGGGGGGCTGTGACTTTAATCATAACTCAACAATTTGCGGGTTGAGGTCCAACTGGATCCTCGTAGCTTCCTCCTTTGCCTCACGGAATCCACTGGCCAATTTGTGGATCCGCATTCCTACTGGCAGATCTGTCGCAATTTCCAGTTCTGGGACGTGGTGACATGCTTCCTCTACGATCTGCTCCAATCGTTGGTTCTGAGCCACTACTTCATCACGTTTTAGGCTAAGTTGTTTGATGTTGATTCGTTGTTCACTTAGCATTTTCACTGTGCATCCCTCCCCAGCGCGAAGTTCTGTTGTCGCTTCGTCCTGTAGCTGGTATAAAATATCCTGCAGAAGGGAAACCAAGTTTAGGCCAAGTCCCTTGATTTTTCCTACCATGGCTCTATCCTCCATGTTGTCTGTTGTCAGTGTTCCTTCTGGCATCGCGACGGTGTTGGCCGTTTTGGCCCGCAACAACTGCTCTATTGCCAATTCTCCCATGGCACCGTAGATGGCTACCGTTCCTTCCTCTGGAAGTCACACCTGAAGTCCCTGTAGTTGTGCCCTGAGTGCCCCCAACACATTCTGCTACTCCGTCATTGCTTCTTGGAGCACCTCCCTGGTGACCTCACGAACTGTGTCACCGATGTCATATAGATCATCCTCTATTAGTGTAATAGGATCCCCATACAATTTGGAAGCCTTGGGCTTCTTCCGTGGCCCTATTCATTCTGTTCCATCGGCCATTTCAATTGTGTAGAAGTGGTGCTTGGGTCTGCGCCTTCCGTCGTATCATTTGTCCCATGTCCTGTGGTCAAGTCCGGGACTCTTTCCTCCTGCGTCATGGTGGCCCCTACTGTTGTTGTTTTTTTAGCAGCCTTCGTTGCCTCGCAGAAAACCCTTACCTCCTCGGTGCATTGTTCAGCTAACGCGATGATTGTCGTTGGTACCTCATTACTGCATCATTTTCTGATCACTTTCCCTGCTAGCAGCTGGGTGGCTATGCACACCCCTTTGTCTTGAATGCTAGTAATGACATAGCCCCTCTGCTTCTTCTCCAACTTGTATTTCTTCTTCATGGCTTCTGTGAGCGCCAAGTCTCCGCTTTGACCAGCTATTTCCACAGGGTCCCTTCCCGTACAGGGAAGGTTTGAAATCCTATGAATCAACTCCGCTGTAATGGGAACCGACTCCTCTAGCCACAAGTACCCCTCATGCACTAGGCAATGTAGTTTCCTGATGACGAATATTGTGATTGGTGCCCGGTGAAAGTGCAGAATCCATAGTAGGTGGAGTAGCCCAGCCTCCTCCACCTTTCTGTGGTTGCAGCACTGTAACTACCCCCTCCTTGCTTTGTTTCATAAATTGGCTAGTCTCCAAATGTGGGAACTTTTCGCTGTCTGCAAGGTCCCAAAATTCAAATTTCATCGTGGGTATGTGGCCCAGGACTGAACCCTCAAATAGAATTCCATCAGGGAGGAGTGGGGTTTCAAGTGTGCTCTTAACGCTATCCATGTCCTTGGGTACTTTTGCCTTCCCTTTATGTGGGGGGACATATTTGGGCAGTTTTGTTGCAACACGCACTGGCTGAATATCTTCCTCCACTTGTTCATTTGGTTCAATCTCTTCTACAAAGGCCTGAAGATCCTCCTCCTCATCATTCATCTCAATTTTAACCGTCTTTCCCTTGTCTTCCTTAGACAGTTTACCGAACCGTGGATTTCGTGGAGACATACGGACCAGTCCTGCTGCCTGTGGATCCTTTTTGGGCCTCGGTTTCTGGGGTGATTTAGGGATTTCCAATGCATCCCACAGCGGCGTAGAGCTTTGCGTGGCTCCCTTGGTTGTTTACATCATTCTGATAAGGAAATCCTGTGTCCCCTTTGGCAATGTTTCAAACCACGGAAT
>APFE030738708.1:0-13209 GCA_000404065.3 Pinus taeda | reverse complement strand
GAGTCACCTTTCATCCTTTTATCTTCCTTAGTAATTCTTTAGGCTTGATTCCAATGGAAACATTTCCAGAGTCCTCTAGTCAAGGATTCCCCTCAGATGGGAATCATGGTCCTTTTCCTTCTTTTAGAAATTCTGGTGCTTCTTATATGGAAAGGTTGTCCCTCCCTAGGTTAACCATTGGTTTACTGGTCTGGTTATTTTCGACCTTGGTGGTCCCAAGCGACCCGATTCCTGTCCAGACGTCTCCTTCATTCGAATCACATCACAATGATTCTAAGGTTGACCCCTTGCCTTCTTTCCCCATTTATTCACCCTCCTCTTCTACTTCACCTGGTGAAAGTTTCAAATCTAGTAACTAGGAGGCTAAGAAGAAGAAGAAGAAGTCAGATAAGCGAGAGGCCAACCATGAAGCTATTGCTCTAAATGCACTTCCTATCAAAAAACCTTCTGGTCCTCCATAGAAGGTCAAATTCCCTTGCAGGCTATGTAAGGGTGACCATCTCCTTCGAGACTATCCTGGTATTCACATAGTCTTAGAGGTATGGTCTCAAGATATGGATCGACCATCCCCATCGACCTCTAGAGATCATGTCGATGCTGCACCCTCGGTTAGCGATGGTAAGAAGAAAGGGAAGATTATATTCCCCTCTAGGTTATGTGAAGGAGAGAATCTTCTTCGCCTTTGTCCTCTTATGGATAAAGCTTCCAAATTTTTGGAAAATCTTTCAGCTCCTCAACCCCAACTTCTTGTTGGTTATCGGAGGTTTTCTTCTAACCCTCTCCTAGTTGGTAAAGATATTGACTTGGATTCATCTCTTTCCCATCTTGCTCTTCCTGAGTGAGACTCTCTTGTGTCTATTCCCGACCAACCATTGGTTCAAAAGAGTGTCGACTTAGCTTCACCTTCAGTTGCTCACTCTGTTCTGGAACAGAGTGGTGATCATACTGCTCATGTTCTTCTCGCCTCCTCAAATTCTCATGAATCAAAGAGTGACCCTCCCATCCTGGTTGTTTAGGAGAGTCCTTCTCCTATTCCTGCAAAGCATGGGGTAAATCATGTGACACCCCCACCAAGTAGTTTTGTCGTTTCTTTCGATTAGAGTCACTTGACTGCTTTCCACCTTCTATCTTATGTTCCTATCCAGATTACAGTACAAGCCTATAATATGGTAGTACTTGGCACTATATTAGATGAAGGTTCATCTGTTAGCATCGTGTCTTCTACTACTTAGAAAGATTTGGGCTCCCCACAGCTTGTGTCTGTCACTCAGAATATGTTGGCTTTTAATAGAGGAACTAGTCAACCCTTGGGGATCCTTCCAAATTTCCCTATTACTTTGGAAGGGAAGATCATCTATATAGACGTGATGGTAGTCCAAGGTCCCTTAGATTTCAATCTTACCCTTGGACCTGACTATGTTTATGTCATGGGAGCTCTTGTTTCTTCACTTTTCCATGTGGTTTGTTTTCCGCACGAAGGGAGAATTGTGATTATTGATCAACTGTCATTCATTGGCCACCAGGCACCTCCTTTGCAACCATCATCCTTTATCGGATCTTGTTTGCAAGAAGTATCATCCCTGCCATAGTTCAATTATGTGGCTACTCGTTCCATATCCACATCTACTAATGATCACACAGATGGTATAGCACATTATGTACTGGGGGCATTGGAACCCGATCTGTCTATAGTACCAATTGACATGTATTCCTCCTAGAGCGTGGTTCTTCCGTTTAGTGAAGACCTCTTGGGAGCCATGTTCTCGTATGGTTCATGAAAAAATGTATGAGGATATTTCTTGGTCTTCTGTCAACCTCGCTAAAAAATGAAACAAGGAGATGAGCATAGTTTCTTCTTGTGTCAATCTCATTAAAAAATGAAACAAGAGTCTTGAGGATAGTTCTTTTACTATGTCAACCTCATTAAAAAATGACATAAAACCCTATTCCAAATCAAGTCTTTGATTAAGATCTCATAAAATCCCAGTCGTGTCTTTCCTGGATCTCGAAAGTGAACCTCCATTCCGTTCACCTAGTTGACTGAAATGAAGCTTGGGGGGCATGTACCTCGATTGAGTCATTATGCTGGGGACATGCACACTTATAGCAATCATAGTTTTCTGTTTCAAGCTTGTGTAAACATGAAACCGAATCCAAGAAGAGTTCTCCATGGTTCAAGCTTGTGTAAAAATGAACCCGTGCCCAATTTACATCTCGTGATTGCCATTTTTATGAGCTAATTTCTACTATATGATCCTTGGTTGTTTCATTCCATTGCCACCATCTCTTTGGCCGATTATATGCTTTCACTTGGTTGTTTTATCCTTTCCTGAGGAACCGTAGTGATGAGTGGTTTTATTAGCCAACCTCTTAACCATTACATGTTTTGAGCAGTTCCACCATTTATGGAACTAGTCGCTACCCTTTATACAACTTGTTCCTCTAGGACAAGTCACATTTAAGCTCTTTTCTGACTCGTAAAAAATGAAAAGATTGCAGAGTATTTTTTCCTTTTTGACTCGCAAAAGAAAATAAAATGGGGGGTCCATTTTCAACAATTTTCTGACCCTTTAAAAGTGAAAATATGGTCGAGCCCTTGTCGCTTCGAACTCATTAATGGGTGCGAAAACATCGTGCACCCAGTATAAGATTACCCCTTTTTCAGGTTGGGAGGCACTATTTATGAAAAAGGTATTCCTTGTGAAATGGTCAAGTGGTTCTCTCAAGTATTGTTTGCTATCTTTTCGGACTTGAGAGACACAAATGTATGAAAAGGGAACATGTGGAGTTTTCTTTTATATGTCTTTTTCAAACTCTATAAACAAGAAAAAGATATCGAATTACACCTTTGTCGAACTCATTAAACTATTAAACGACATTGGATTCGTCACCATGACAAACGCGAGCTTCTCCTTCCTATGGCTCATTAAACTTACTAGGTCGGATTCGTTCGAATGATGAACTTACAATGCAAGCATATGCTATTCCCTTCAAGCTTGCGATTAAAAAATAATTGGGGTACTTGCCAAAAATGGTGGGGGCAAATTTGGAAATCTACCAGTCGTGTCAGCAGTTCACTCTTGAACATGACACTCTTTTCTTCATGTCAGGTTGGGACATCCTCCTTTGTATCGTTGACCTTCCTGGGTTTGGGCCGTTCATTTTTTCCTTCTATCTGATCTTTGCCACATCATCATGACCACCGATCCTTTGGATCCAAAAGTTGCCAAACTTCCAGTTGTGTCGTCGATATGTTCAAGAGTTGTCTTTCTACAGTTACACTTGCCTTTAATTCTCTGTATCATCCAAAATCATTTTCAATCCTCTCGTCTCGCTTCGATGATGTGGGACTCATTATGACCCTCCTTCGACACAGTCACTTTCCGTCGACTTTAGCTCATTATCCGGGAAGTTTACCGAGAGAATTGCTTCCAGTACCTTAGAGCTTTCATGCCCTAATGGCAAGTTCTTCGCACTTAATGACAAGTTCACATCATTGGCTTTTGATCGAGTGATTTCACGGGTGTTCGACTTCAGTTCCTTTATTCACATTCCATGAATTGTTTTAATAGTACCTTGAGGGCCATTGTCATTATTGGTGGTTTCTCTCGTGCTTGTTAACAGTTTACATCATTGACTAGTAATCAAGCGACTTTCTAGCATGTTCGACGTCAGCACATCTATTCGCATGCTCGGATATGTACTTTGATCGAATCGTGTTGGATCCCAAGACCTTGGACTCAGATCACAAAAGTCCAGGTTGTGAAGTGATGTGACATGGTTATGATGATATGAATGTCTCTTTCAGATGGCTGGCTACAACCAGACCATGATTTATCATATGTGATCCTTCTCATTATTAGATGGTTGCAACCATACCTTGGTTTCATTATGATCCTCCTTGACAGATGGCTGCGCCCATACTTGGATCCATTTACATGATCATTCTCTAGATGGTTGTGTCCATGCCACGATTCATGTATCATTTGACAAAGATATCAGGTTATGTATATGTATCTATACTTGTTTACAGGTTTTCCAACTGAAGACTGGTTCCCTGCACTGATTTATAAAGCATTTCATCCCTCACTCCAGCTTGGCCTTCACGCTTTAGGGGGCATTTGTTACACAACATTTTGTCATTGTCCCTGTACTTCCCATTCCTTGATCCTGGAGGACCTCTACAGTGAACCCCACATGCTTTGCCTTCATGAAGAAACTCCCATTGTATCCCTCTTCATGAGCAGATCATTTCCCTTTTGCACCATTTCCCCTGAAACTTCTGTTTTCCCATTTTAAAAGACCGGGGCTAATGGCCTTTGTCTTCCCCACACCGATGTGCAAATATTATCACTAATCCTTGCGTCGACTAGAGTGACTGATATGTGTTTCAGTTGCACCGGTCCTGTTATGGAAAGTTTTTAAAATTAGATCCGAAGCTTCCAGCTCTGGAAGCTTCGTAACTGAAGTCTGGTAAATGGATTGGCCGGATGGGGTCGAGGATGATAGTTTGGGATCCTTTCCTTTATAATGATGGAAATACCTCTAGGGATAAGTCCTTCTCCCATGAGAACAAGACCCATCTCCCATCCATATTTCCTATATAGACCTCCCTTCTTCCCAAGCACAAACTAGTTGCAGAGTTTTGGTTGAGTGTTGATGCTATTTTTGTTTGGAGTAGACAAGCAAGCTATTACTAGTTGTAGCTATCTAGTTGTGTGAGGGAGAAGCGTGTTTTGGTTTGGAGTGAAGCCTAAAGGGAAGAGCTTTAAAAATATTGTTTTTTGAAGCCATCGTGGAATGTTAGCAGAAGTGTGTGGGAACCTGGTCTTGTCAGAGGAAGACCGCAACGTCAAGACGAATGGTTGTAATCTCTCTTTGATATTAATATATGCAATTATCGATTGATTTCCTACATGTTTTTTAATATTACATATTCATGGATTAATGTTTCTTGACTTGTTAAGTAGGTTGAATTGCAATTTTTCTATTATTATGTTTGTTGTCTATTGTTGTTTACTTGTTTCAGGAGCTTGACGAAGGAAGTGAGAGATAGCTGGAGCGAGCAAGCGAGGACATTATCAAACAAGATAAGCGACCAAGAGGTAGGGCCTCTTGATTGATTCTAACCTAAGGAAATCTTCCATAGAATGTATCTATTGTGGCTAGACCCATTATCGGGCTAGAGGAATTCGTTTGTGTCCACACTTATAATTTTACTTCACCACAGTAGTCAACCATCTTGCTAGCCATTTTATATTTCTTCCTGGAATACATAATATGTCAGATAAACCAAATCGCAATAAATCGACGTACCTTAGTATATCTCAAGGAGGATACCTTGTCTACAAGATCACCAGATCAACGTGATACATGTATAACATAGTCATAATAGCATATATTCATACGCAAATAAATGTATCAACACATAAATATCACTCTAGCTAGGGTCCATTCATCAATGTAAGGCCATATCATCAATGCATGCCATGACCTCATGCATGAAAACAACCATTACTTCATTGTACACATTGCCACATGCAAACAACAATATGCATAAGCAATGGCTAATCAACTACACATATGCATAAACGCATGTAGTCAAGCATTAGCGATCAATTCTTGTAATCAACCTACAAGATTGATACATATAATCAAAATGTTCAAGAATGTAACCTAACATACAAGGATGTATGTAGGTGACATAAAAGAAACATGTAAGTGACATATAATCCATATACAACTAGTCACATACTCATGACAAATACATTCCACAAAATCAATATCAAATTCTCCATAACAACCATACTACAACCATAATCAATCATCAAGAAAATGCAACAAGCACATGAAATGCAAGTGTAGGAGACACATATGAAATTGGCATGCATGCATGACCAACACACACTGCCCATCTAGTCCAAGAGTTGAACCATGCTCTAATACCACTCTGTAACACCCTCCTCCCACATCTACCCAAGTAACCATGCCAACTGGGGTAAACATGAGACGAGAGGCTACTATGATTAGATTTGACCTCCTATGTTACCTTAAGGAAGTGGAATTGATGGAAACATCACACATAGTCATCCAACATCAGCTTCATAATCCTCAGGAGACATGTCAACCACTCAGACAGCTTGTCCCTAAGTTCCACTGATGTTTTGGATCTCTTAGGCTAGAGTCATTCTCATTCTATGGGAAAGGGAGTGACCAAAGACCCAAAGTCGCTCTCACGGGCTTGCCTGCCACCAACCAGAGACCAAAATTTCCAGTTGTGTGCCAACGACCATGGGATTTAAGCCACTTTTTGAAGCCCAGATCCCAAGTCACTACCTAGATTGGAGTGATAGCTTGAAATCAGTAAAATTACAGGGAGACAATGATGTAAATGAAATAAGTTGAAAAAGACTATAACCAAACCCCTACTAGCCATGACATGCATTTCGTCAAACATATCATCAACATGTAACCTACAGGTGTAAACAACATAATTAAGTGTAGGGATCTCATACTTATCTGAGAATCGTTATAAACCATTTTTCCCTCATGTCATTTGTTTCATTATCATCTATTAGGTCATAGACACATTATCCATTCATATACAAGTAAAAACATAATGAGAGACATACATAGCTGTTCTCATGAAATATACATATAACCAGCACAATAACAACAAAAATACCATAAACATATCAACCATCAAAATCTAGATATACATCATTACATTTACACATGAAAAACCAAGGGAATGAATTTCTCATTAATGAATGCAATGAACCAACCGGAGATGAGACTACCATGTTCCACCCAACCATAGATTGGCTAAGGCAAGACTCTTTTCAACCAATCACCCACATGCCACATTCCAAGCATGAATGTGGGACTCATAAAACACATGAAAAACACCAATCAACATGGATACCACCAGAGTTCCCTTCCTACACCGTGAGGAATTTGGGCGCCTCCTAGTCTCTCAGGTTTTACCGCAATCCAAGTTTGATCCAGGGATCACTAGGCCCTACACCAAGACATACTCTCTAGGATTTACCGTGCATTCCAGCGTGGGACCACTAGACCCAACGAAGAGAAAATATACCTCTTGGCTTTACTGTATATCATGCCATTCACCGGCAAGGATTCCTAGGCCCACCAAGGCACACAATATTACTTTACCGCAACCCATAGTCTGATTTAGGGGTTACTAGGCTAGTGTCTTCATGATCCTCAGTCAAGTTCAGGGACCACTAGGCCACATGTTTGTAAATTCATAGATCCACCCCACTGAGCTTCGAATCAAATCTGACCATCCCACATAAACCGAATGTGAGAGCCCATCTCATCAAAGCTATCAGCAAATGGCAAGGCTAGGCTAAAACTATTGTCACACTTGGAGAAACTCATGCCATGATAGAAGAGAACCACATGGAATCCCATGCATGTAAAATCTAACAAGGAAAATACAAATGCAAGTCGATACCTAAAATAAATCTGTTTGTAGTTTCTTGATCCTGCATTTCTCTGCTTGATCTTTGCTTCCTCTTACCTTCTTTGCCTTTCTTTCTCCAATGCCAAAGTGCTCCAAGAAACTCTAAGTGTCCAAGAGAGAGAGAGGATAATGAAAGACCTCCAATACTGAATTGATAAAAGGTTACCGACTGATATTCAAAACCCTTTTTATGGATGAGGCCTCTATTTTCTTCATTTTCCTCCTCACATGCAACTTGTGACCTTTCACCTCCTTTTTCTCCTAGTTTCCATTATTTCCATAAATAAATGTGCCAAAAATGTCATTTTTCCTTTCCAAAGACTTAGCCACTTCCTTTGCAAATTTCCTTATCCATAAACAACCAAATGAACACCCCATAAGATGTCTTTCCCAACATTCAACTTGGAATAAGTGTCCCATCAACCATGGTTATTTTTTTTAACTTTTATTACATGGAATTTTCACTAGGATTGTTACAGATGTATCCCTCAACATTACTTGCCATAACATAGACATAGTATAATCACATAATATCAATTCATATCCACATGATATTGACCTCATAGATTTTTTAGGGCTACTCTTCGCACTTGAATCCTCATAGCCAGGAACCTCTTCATGCCATTCACCTGCATAAGAAATCATTTCTCCACAAGAATGATCCCTTACAACCTTGTCAGAAAATGGCATAGATACATAGATACATACATATATATAAACATTATCATAAAACAATTATGATCCTATCAGACAACGACATACATACATACATATATACCTATAAACATTAACATAATTATGATCAAAACATAATTACCAGATGTCATAAGGTGAAGGTTAAGAGAACTCCCTTTAGCCATGCACAACATGCACAACACTAAGAACACTAGTTCTGAACATAGCCAAGGGATTTGATGCCTCAAATCCATTTACTTTACCTTTCCTGTTACCTTTCTCATGACTGTGATGCCATTATCCATTTATCCCAACGGACCCAACCAATCTAACTGACTGGCATATTCTTACTTTCTACTACCCTTTACTCATGCACCAGGCTCCATCCAGGTCTTACATTACCCGTTCAGTTCCATCCAACTTTCCTCGAGCTCCATTAACTTCCTCCTTCCATACCAATTCCAAGACTCTCAAAACATAAAAGGTAAGAACAAGAAAGTAAAAAAGAATAAAACCATGAAAAAAAAAAGAAATATGACATCACAAACAAAGTCACAAGGTCATCCACTAGACATAAAAAAAAAACTTCAAATCAAGCGCAAACAAACCATAAAGCACTGAAAGAACAAAACTAGCAACAAAAACCATGACTCAATCCCCATGGGCTCCCAAAGCTCCCAAGGGAAAGCTCAACCTAAGCCTTTTTCAAGATTTCATAGCAATCTCTTTTTCCACACAGTCTTTGCATCATACTTCCATAAACACGTAATTGTCAGTGCATAAATAAATATGAAATATACTAGTTACATTACCTTATTGTGCCAAGTGTTACACAACATTTTGTTACTATCCCTATACTCCCCATTCCTTGATCCTGGAGGACCTCTACAGTGAACCCCACATGTTTTTCCTTCATGAAGAAACTCCCATTGTGTCTGTTGGAGAGGTAAATCCCCTCTACGGATAGAGGCGATCCCTACTAGCCCAAAAGGGGTCTAGCAACAATCAAACAATGCTACTCTGCAGGTTCCTAGTTGTAATTAACAAGTGGGTAAAGAAAACCTACTTGGATTCCAACGCTATGTCTGACGAAGAGTATGATTCCTCATTTCTCCTTCGCTCCAGCCGATCATAGTCCTCCACTATCCTCGCGGACGGACACCTGCACAAGCAAAGAGAGAACAAACACGAGCTGTAAAATCTACTAAAAACAACTATTGTATCAGTCAGGAAAGATACAATTCACATTAATCATTCATAGGACAAATGAAATGGAACCATAACAGTAGTCATCTATCTTTATTAATCAGAAAATAGAGTAAGGTACAACCGAAGTCCTAACGCTGAGTCCTTCTCTAGAGGGTCCAGCCAGCATGTCTTCCAAGCATTCACCTTTGAAGTGGATCTCCCAAGTCAAAGAGGTCTCTCTCTCACATACAAGGCAACAAACTTATAACCTTCCTCAAGCTCTAAAACAATCCTCACACAACACACCAAATGCCTACAAAGAGCAGCACTAATGCACTAAGAATTCCTCAATCAAAGTCTATATCTTCCAAACTAACTGCTCATGGGCAATGGAGGAGGCTTATAAAGGAGAAGGAGCCTCCATGAATAGTTAAAGGATGAGCTTTCCCCCAAGATAAGTGGATGATCAGTCGAACAGACATGCCTGAGAAAGGATGGCGACCTTTACAATGCTAACAGCCAAGTCTGCAGTCATCTGGAAGGCTGGCTGTTAGAACAAACTCGCCTAAACAGGATCAGCGCGGGTGCAAAACTGGGCTGGTGCGCTGGCATCGCAAATCAACTACAGAAGAGGCCTGGTCAGTGCGTAATGATACAAGCGGAGGGTGCTCTGTCTGTGAAATTGGACCAGCGCGGAAAACACGTGTTCTTCCGCGCTGGCAGCGCAGCAGTTACATTATCCTCCGCCAGTCAGCGCGGTTATTTTAGAAACAGACGCGATGATCCAATTAACTTAGGCAAAGAGGGTTTTTAGCCATTTCAGAGAGCATAAGCAAGGTGAATGTGGTTTTATGACACAGTAGGGATACTGACAAGGTGACAGTGACATTTTACTGTGTAACAGATGCCCCCTAAAGCATGAAGCCCGAGAGAGTGGGAGGGGTGAAATGCTTTACAAGACTGCTGGACCGGAACACCACCAGAAAGAACCTGCAGGCAGATACAACTGATATTTCAATTACATGTAGTCTAGGCATGGGCGCAGCCATCCAAAAGACATTTGAAGAAGGTCTATGGCGTGGACACAGCCACCCAGCTGAAAAGACCATAATGATAAGAGGTATGGTCGCAGCCATCCTTAAGGGACTCAGGCATGGTCGCAGCCATCCATCAATGAGTCATGTAATGATGTCCCACAAAATCGCAACCTGGCTCACAATGGACTAGAACCAGGGTCTTGCGCTCCTTTCAAACCCGAACAAAGTACAAGTTCAAACATGTTAATATAGGTGTCGAAGTCGAACATGCTTGAACATCGTCTGATTACCAGCCAATGATGAGAGCTGTTAACAGACGCGAGAGGGGCCACCAATGATGACGATGTTCCTCAAGGTACTATAGGTACAATCCGCGGCATGTGAATGAATGAGCCGATGTCGAACACCCGCGAAGTCATTCGATCGGAGGTCAATGATGAAAACCTCGCGTCGAACATGAAGAACCTACCATTAAGGCATGCAGGCCCCAAGGTACCTGAAGGGAGTCTTTAGGTCACTCCTGGATAATGAGCTGAAGTCGACAGGAAGTGATCTTTATCGAAGGTGGGCCATAATGTTTCCCACATCATCGACGCGAGACGGGCAGAGACAAGTTTTGTTTTGTGTGAAATATCAGAGGGAGGTTATACTTGCAGAGGTCAACTTCTCTTGAACATATCGGTGGCACAATGATGGATTCGGCAGTATTTGGGGGTCAAATGATCAGAGGTCGTAACGAAAGGACAATGAGCAGATGAGTGGCCAAATAGGATAACCCAAACCCATGGAGGCAAAAGTGAAGCGAGATGAGATGTCCCCACCCAGACACGAATGCAAACAGTGCCATGTTCAAGAGCGGCATACTGCCGATGACGACGATTACGGTTCCTTTATTTCCCCCGCCATTTCTGGCGAGTACCCCGATTATTTTTGGATGACAAGCTTGACGGGGAGAGCATATGCTTGGAGAGTGTCATTTCAACGAAGCCCAATGTCATTCAGTTTTAACGAGCCTGACAAAGGAGGAGCTCGGTGCCTTTTCATATTTAGAGAGTTTGAAAAGACAACTGAAAAGGAAACTCCAGGGGGGTGCTTTTTCGTACAGTTGTGTCTCTCGAGCCCGAAAAAGGATAAAATGATGCTCGAAAGAACCGCCCGATCATTACAACCGAGGAGTACTTTTCGTAAGTAGTGGCTTCGACCTGAAAAAGTAAAAAAGCGGTCAGAAGCATGTCGTTTTGGAACCAATAACGAGTGCGAAACGACAAACACCCGGCAATCTTTTTGGTTTAAACGGTCGGAAAAGAGCTTTAAAAGCGACCGCCTCTTATTTCTTTTAGACGAGCTGAGAGGAGGCTCGGCAATCTTTTCTTGTTTTGTGTCGGAAAAGGGCTTAACGACGACATTTTGGGGATCAAGTGTATAAAAATTCACCGCGACCATGTTGGTTCCGAGGACCTGCACATGACAAATACCCGTATAAACCTGTTCGATACGCCGAAAAATCATAACACAATATTCATGAAGACATAATGTAGCACATCTAGATGAGTTTATGGAAAAATTATAGTAAAAAACCCACATTTACAAAGAAATTTGACCAAATTTGGAAATTTTACTATAAATAGGAGGTTTGTAAAACCATTTTTACCATTTTACCATTGGAGCTCTGAAGGACGTGAAATTACTACAAAGTTGACGGAGCTGATTCTCCCTCATCTGGACGCTGATTTCCCGACCACTTGTTCCAGGTAGGTTCTTCTTGCCCTACCTTGCATTTTGATTATGTTTTTATCTGATTTGACCGTAAGATTTGGCCATTTGGCCAAAATCTTTGCGCGTTGGAACGCTCTCGATCAGCGTGGGTTTCCCTATCGGGTCCGCGCTGACCGGGTTTTCCAACACGTAGCCCGTTCTGGGTCAGCGCGGAAAACCCATGTCCTTCCACGCTGGCCCAGTGAAAAATACACGGGGCGGCCATTTCCAGCGCGACTGTTTTAGAAACAGTCGCGCTGGCGCCGAGACATATCAATTTTTAAAATTTTAATGCTTTTTTCACCATGCAAGTTTCTAAATGAGCTTTGGGTGCTTTTGCAGGGCACAATGGCTTTTACTTGGCAGGAGAGGGACCACGACAACAAGGATGTTGCCGCTTTTGCTGATGCCCGGTGCCGCAATGCCATGCGGGCATGCGGTTTGCTGAAATTCTTCCTTACTCTGAGACTGAGAGCCCAGCCAGACCTGCTGGAGTTGCTGATCAGGGCGTGGAACCCGGTGGACAGAAAATTCACCATCCGGGGTCGAGACATTGAGTTCGACTCTAGTGACATATATTTTTTGACTCGGCTGTCTCGCCGAGGTCCGGTGCCCATTCTGGAGGGGCAGCGCCCTAGCGGCGAGACGCTAGACCGATTGATGGCTCGTGTCTACCCACAGGCGGTTAAGACGCGGAGTGGGAAATGCAGTATCCCATTGGTGGGTGTCGATGAGCGTGCCGACATAATTCTCCGTACCATCCTTTTCCTGGTC
Organism: Pinus taeda; assembly: GCA_000404065.3. Taxonomy (NCBI): domain Eukaryota; kingdom Viridiplantae; phylum Streptophyta; class Pinopsida; order Pinales; family Pinaceae; genus Pinus; species Pinus taeda. The sequence continues at coordinate 291 of APFE030738708.1, read as the reverse complement.
ACGCGGGTAGCGGGGAGCCTGGCGAACCATGAGGCCTCAAAGGGCAATCTCTTACTTGCTCTTGATTGCTTGGAGCCCATGATCTTTAACTGGGTGGCGGTTGTGACGAACAGCATGAAGAGACAATTGAACAACTGTCGACGTGGAGAGTCGAAGCAGTTTGGTTATGGTTCTCTTCTGCTCCCACTGATGTTCGAGCGGGTGCCGGCCCTCCAGTTGCAGACCATGGTGTTAGACCCACCACGCAACGCGCGGGAGACGAGGGCCACCAAGTGGTCTCGAGTCATGCCT
>APFE030738702.1:190767-208652 GCA_000404065.3 Pinus taeda | reverse complement strand
AGAGAAGAGGGGGGGGGGGGGGGCTTTGGGTTGCGTGCTTGCCATGAGAAACCTCTTTTTCCCTACAAAACAAAAACACAAAAACCAACACGAATATGCAAAGAAAAACGAACCTTACGGCTCGAAGTTAGCTTTAGCCGGAAACTAAATATTTTTCTCAATGTTTCTGATTTTCCAAGATCACACTAAGGTGCAGGGAAAAGAGCATACGCATGAGAGAAAAAATATTTCCTTTCTGTTTCTGATTTTCCCAGATCGCACAGAGTCGCAGGGCAAAGAGCATATGCAGAAATGAAAGGTATATATCCGGTAATAAAAAAAGGCTAAATAAACAGAAACCGAAATAACCAGAGAGAATAACAGTAAACTGCAGATAAACACTGTATACCTCCAGATCTTAAAAATGACACAGATAGGGCTACTGGAAACCTTTTCGCGTGAAACGAAAGGGGTTCCTCACTGGAACAGATGCTCCGAACACAACAGAGCAGTCTTCTCGGCCCCCGAAAGCAATCAGAAACAGTAGATCTAGGAAACGACAGCCGCATGCAGTTCTACCGGCTTTAGATTTGGATCACCAACGGACGCGGCCCTCAAATAGCTCTGATACCATGTAGGAATTTACAGGGTAAGTTCCTCAGAAATAACACCAAAAGGACACCGCTCACAAACAGATCACAGATCAATACACCAGTATTTTGACGTGGTTAAAACCCTCAGAGAGGGAAATAGTCCACGGCCTGCGCCAACGTGGCTACTACAGGCAATTTATTAATAAAGAATGAAAATTTACATAAGCTTCTCTCATGCACGGTTAACCTACAAATGACCCTCCATGCGCTTTAAATAGAACTCATGGACCAATCGGGTGTCAAGCCACGGATCAAGTGTCGATAATACCGAGGAGAGAGTGAACCGTCAGATCACTACATGTCGTGATCGTTGGATTGTAAGTTACAAAATGTACAATGGTAAAGAAACACACTTTACCTAACTCTATACCTAACTCTATACTAGACCAAGTTGAACTTAACTATTTCCTATGTGTCGGAATATCCTAACAAAAAGTGGGAAGAGTACCTTCCACTAGTTGAGTTTGCTTACAACAATGGGTATCAAGAATATCTGAGGATGATTCTATTTAAGGCATTGTATGGGTAGAGTTGTAATACTCCCATTAGTTGGAGTGATACAGTTAAAAAGGTGTTAATTGGACCAGACATGTTGGTAGAAATCAAACAGGAAATACAGATAATAAAGAAGAATATGAAGACAACACAAGACAGAAAGAAAATTTATGCAAACCGAAACAGGTTTTTTAAGGAGTTTCAGGTTGAGGAATAGGTCTATTTATGGATCAAGCCGAAGAAGAGCTCCTTGCAAGTTGGATCATGTGACAAGATGGCACCATGGTTTCTGGACCTTTCAAGATTCTTGAAAGGATTGTACCAATAGCCTGTCGACTTGCACTACCTCCAATAGTGAAAGTCCATGATGTTTTCCATGTGTCATTACTTAAGAGATATGTTAAAGATGTTGATCATGTGATTGGCTAGTTTGTATTGCAGGTGGATCCAGATGGAAAATTCTAGTCGAAACCTCAGTGTATATTCCAGAGAAAAATTATCATGTTCCAGAACTAAGCAATCAAGTAGGTTAAAGTGTAGTGGAAGCACTTTGGGCTTGATGAAGCTACATGGGAGATGGTGGATCAGATGCAAGCTATTTATCTTTATCTATTCGATGGTTGAGCGAATGTTTTTGGTATATGATTTGGTATGTTGTTTGGATATATGTATATATGTATATGGATGTAAATACTACCATGAGATGTGTTATAAAGCTCCAATAAGCGGTATGGGTATCATGTCATTATGGTTGTCATGTTTTTTTGTTGTCATGTTGGTTTGATTTTTAGTAGGTTAAACATTGTAAATATTGCATTGAGATAAGTCATAAATCTCCATGGGCGGCATGTTTTGCTTGCAGCAGTTTTGTTGGTTGTAAGCATTGTTGAACACCAAGGGCAGTGTTTTCCCAAAGGGGAGGGTTCTGTAATAGCCCTAGGGAAAATTCCATGTAATAAAAGTTAATAAAGGAAAAATAAAAACCTCGGTAATGGGAAACTTATTCTAAGTTGAATGTTGGGCAAGACATCTGAGTCTGGGTGTTCATTTGGTTTATTATGACTAAGGAAATTGACAAAGGAAATGACAAAGTCTTTGGAAAGGCATGAGGCATTAATTGGAATTTTATTTATGAAAATAAAGGAAATTAGGAGAAAAGGAAGGTGAAAGGTCATAGATTTCATGTGAGGAGGAAAATGAAGGAAAATAACGGCAAATTGAATAAAATAATGGCCTCATTAATAAAAAGTATTCTAAGGATCAATTGGTACCTTTTTTATAGTTCAGTTTTAGAGCTCTCTCTCTATTCTCTCTCACACACTCTTGGACAATTAAGAGTTTTCTTGGAGCACTTTAACATTGGATCAATGAAATTAAAGAAGGAAAAAGGAAGCAAATATCAAGGAAGGAAGAGAAGGATCAAGTAACTACAATGGCATTATTTGCAGGTATTGATTTTCATGTGTAATCTCCTTGCTAGTTTTTGCATGCATGGTTATGCATGCATGTTCTTGGTTCTCTTGTTGTCATGGGCATAGGTTTTTCCAAGTGTGACAATGTTCTTTAGCCTTGCCTTTCCATTTCAAGATAGTCATGGTGTGATGGGTTCTCATGTTTTTGGTTGAGTTGGATTTTCAAATGGATTCAAAACTAAGTGAGGTGGATCTCTGAAATAAGTAACACATGGCCTAGTGATGCCTGAACTAGATTGCGGGTTGCAGTAAAGCTAGATTGTGTGTTACCTAGGTGGGCATAAGAATCCTCGAACAATGAATGGAAGGATATATGGTAAATCCTAGAGGTGGGTACTCTCCATTAGGCATAGGAATCTCGTGATGGAATATATAGTAAAGCCTAGAGGTGGAGTATCAATTGGACCTAGGAATACCGAGATGGGATATAAAATAAAGCTTGGAGACTAAAGTGTCATTTAGGGCCTACTGATCTAGTGTGGATTGCAGAAAATCCTAGAAACTAGGAGATAGGAAAATTCCTCACGGTGTAGGTGGAGAAACTCTAGTGGCATCCATGCTTGTTTTGGCCTAGTTATCTAGTGAGGATTGTGGTAAAGCCTAGTTCTATTGACGAGGATGAAGTGGGGTAGCCTCGGGAAGCCCTGGTTGAGTTTTGGTTATGAGTACCACATTCATGCTTTGGATATGGCACGAGGGTGATTGGATGAAATAAATATTTGGTTTAGCTAATCTATGGTCAGGTGGTTCGTGGAAGTCCCATACCTGGTTGGCTTTTGCATCCATTAATGAGAGTTCCTTTCCTTGGTATCTTATGAGAAAATGTATTGGTTCATATTTGGAATTTATGGTTGATGTATCCCTAGTATTTATGTTCTTTATATGCTAGTTATGAGTATGTTTTATGACAGTAATGATGTGTGGATTTCATCATGTTTTGATTTGTAAATGAATGAATAATAAATATATGACTTAATAGATGATAATGCAGCTACTGTGATAAGGCATCAATTCTTATTAGCAATTCTCAAATAAGTATGAGACCCCTATGCTCAGATATGTTGTTGTTAGACACCTAATCCTCTAAGGCTTGGTGTGGAAGCTGAATAGTCTAAGGAAGTCCAAGAGACCTTGGAATATGTTGTGCTATACAACAAACCCCCATTTCAAAAAATCTTACTTTAGAAAATTATAATTTGAAATGGGTCCCTTTTAGATTAAATTGGTATTAATCCATCACTCTTATAAAGGTTCGGCAATAAACAAAACATCTTGAAACCTTTTGAAATAATCGGTCTTAAAAATAAAATGAATAATCCTTTATTATTGTGAAAAAGCGATCGCAAGATCGCATATCACAATAACAAAGGATGCATAACCATGACCCATTGATTTTCCCCGATGCGATAAAAGCAAGTGACCAACGGGTATCGGGAAAACAAATAATAAAAGGCCCCTCCCCTTTGCTCCGATGCGATATCGCAATCGGCAATCGGGGAATGCGACATGAACATAACAAACTCTCCTCCTTCAAACTCCCGATGCGAGTCAAGCGATATCGCTATCGGCGATCGGGGATTCCATAATGCTTAAACAAATTGCCCCAAGGCTTCCTCCTATTGCCGATTGCGATGAACCCAGGCGCGACTTTCGAAAAAGATCAATATGATTTCGCTATATTATATATTAATTATCATTGAAAGCCTTTTCTCTTCCCGATAGAGATTCGCTCGCATCCAACTGCCAAAAACTCAAATCCACGCTTAAACCATTATTTGGAAAATAAAGGATATAATGAGCATTTAAATGATTGACAGGTTTTAACGGCCAATTAATGAGCAGTTATGCCTAAATCCTTTCAGAGATTGTATCCATGAGAGCCTTATGATAAATATTCCATTATTCATTGATTGACACAATTCCCTCATACTTGGTTTTTTCCATCTTTTCTCTGCATTACATTCATTTTTCTCTTGCGCAAATGTTTTCCACAGTAAAGATTCCAGACCAAATGGGAAAGAAATCTAAGAAGTCTGGAACGCCTTTGGCTTCTATGGTAACAGGATAACATGTCGCCGATCCGGGACCAAGCAAGAAAGGATTAATCTCAGATACCACATGTCTCGGCCTTGGCAGCACTACTTGGCAAAATATTTACAACCTGGTAGAAGCCGAGGAACCTCAGCAAACATCGGTACAAGCTTCAGCAGGTTCAAGCCAAAAATCTGATGCTACTTTAAAAGATTTGGCTGATTCCTACCTGCATAGGATAGCAGCTTGAGAGCAAATTCTTCCATATACGGATGTGGTGAGATGGGCAATTGAGGAAATTCCAATTACGAACAGAACATTCTGTACTGTTGATGGGAGAGTATTTGGTTCATTTCAGCCCAATGATTTCAGACAAATGTACCATTTGCCCGAACCAGAGAAGAAATACAATAAAGAATTTCTGGAGAAGTTTCGAGATGAGAATGAGACCGAGTCAGCGCCTATACGAGAATGGAGACAGAACCCGTCGAAACACAAACATGAGTCTTCGGGTAAGTACTCCATCGACTCCTTATGCTCTCCTTATTGTTATGCTGGAGTCATGATGTGTCGATTGTGGGGATTACATGATTCTTCAAAATTTTCCATATAAATGGTTCCTTTGATGGAAGTGGCATGTAATAATGAACTCATGGATTGGGGGACTATATTATCGGATAATTTGGCTACGGCTATTATTGAATTCAGAAACAAATCCCGTGTTACTGATAGATTCATCCCTCCATTTTATTTTAGTGCCTATATTTTGGATACCCTCTGTTTCAATTCCGAGTTTCCTGTGTTAGGGTGGAGATGGACTCCACAGGACCCTATTCCTATTCATATCTACCACCAGAAACTATGGAAATCTCATTATAAACACCATTTATACCAAGTCTACAATGGATTCATGCTACCTCTTTACTATGCAATTTTTGATAAACCTGCCCCTAAGATCTCCTCTCAGGCTGAGATTGACTTGACAGTCCTAGGAACCTGGTTTGGAGAAGAAAAATTCACCTATGTAAGAGTTTTTGGCAGTCAGGCCAGACCTCATGTCCTCCCCTTGTACATACCAGACAAGTTATTAGCTCGCGAAATAGCATATCAGCTTACAACTGCGTCAGCCACGAAAACTCTCAGAAATTCAAAGAAGCAAGTTTGGCCTCCTTTTCCTCTTAGGTGTAGCGTCTATACTCTGCATGATTATAAACATGCAGAGAAAGAGGCAGAAAAAAATTAACGTCCTAAGTCTCGCCACTCTGCCTAATAGACGTTTCAACCCGAAGAAAGTCATCTATAATGCCCTAGATCAAGCCAAGCTTACTAAATTTGAGCACAAGGAAGATGAGTTTGATGACCTATTCTCCTCTGCCGAGTCAATCTTCCAGGTGTAACAGCTAGCCATAATGAGATACCGTGATGACGGGTTAGTAGAATTTAACAAACTTAGAGAACAGAGGTTGCAAACTCTACCTCTAGATTTGTTAGCTACTACCCCGATGATTCAATCAAGCGAGCCTGAGCAGCAGCTTACTAATGAACCTCCTGCTACATCCGTAATCTATGAAGAACTCCAGAGAAGAGAGCAGGAGGAACTCCAGAGGAAAGAACAGAAAGAGGCACAGAGGAAAGAACAGGAAGAGGCACAAAGGAAAGAACAAGAGGAAGCAGAAAAGAAATTACATGAGAGAATAAGGGAAGAAGAACAGAAAAGGCAGCAGGAGCAGAGCAATAAAGAAATGAATGTTGATACTCAAGTGGACCCAAGATTGCTTGAAGAATGGCAACAATTTAATACAATTATAGGCAATCTTGAGACCTCAACGGACGCTGAAACATCCAAAGCTGCCGATACACAAGATACAACATCAAAGGAGGTTCCAAGCAAAGGAACCAGCGGTCTACCCCAAACTACAGTAGTAGAAATAATTTTGAAGAATCCTTCCGATCAAATTATTTTGCAGGTGGAGTACATTCCTCCACTATATGTTTTATATAGCCCAAAACACAGGGCTGTAATAAAGCGACAGCGAAAAGAAGAAGGATTGATCAACCTTCTCTGTTCCCTGAACAAACAATAACAGCCAATGTGGTATGGAGAGAAGAATTCGACCCCTCTGATGACCTGACAAAGTTATTACAATATGTCGGTGCCTATTCGGCAACCACCATGGATAAGGCATCGGAGGTAAGCAATTTGTTGAAGGAAAAGGATCAAGCGATCGCTTCATTACAAGCACAGCTATCGAAAGAGCAACAAAACTCAGAACAGCTACAACAGTAACTGTCCACACAGCAACAGTTAAACAATCAACTAAACAAACAGTTGCATGAAGAGAAGTAGAGGATCGATTCGGGAGCAATCTAGAGACAGAAGGAATTGTCCGAGGCATTATAAAAATTGAAGGCAATGAATGAACATATGGCAAAGACAAAAGATGAGAAAATTGCTCAATTATCAGCTCAAGTAGACAGGTTCAAGAGTCTTCCCCAGCCTATCGAGTTCAAAGCAGAGGCAATGCAAATTAACAAGGCATTAATAACACAAATAAGATTGTTATGTCATGAAATCGCCCAAGTTGAACCTTTATACGACATAACAACATCTATAATAGATAAGTCAGTTGATGCCAGGCAGGATTTAGATCAAGTCGAGGACACTTTGACAGATTTTCTTACTTGGCAGGACTCTAATGAGGGACAGGCGGCAAACTTGCCCAAAATCTTAGAACCCCATAAGGAAATCTTATTCACAGAGTGGAAGTCCCAATTAATGAAAGCAGAGAGAGCTGGATGCAAGTTATCTATGAGCAATTTAATTGACTTGATCAATAATACTATCTATTTATCTAACATGATTTCTCAATGTACACTAGGTAAACTATTATCGGCCAAGACATTGGAGCAATCATGTAACCAAGAGCTAGAAAAGAATGGAAGATTAATCTCAGGGATTAAAAGTTTAACTTGGGACGCCTATTGGTTTTTTCCTAGTAAAACCATATAGTTAGAGAGCTGCCCTCAAATGCCTGACGGATGCAATCGGGTGTATCATTCTCGATATACATGATGCCACCTATGCTGCTCAAATCAATTCTCGTCTCAGCCGCCCTCAAGAAGTGGAGCCAATGCTGGCGATATGCCAACTCAGGACAAAGGGAAAACAGCCAGAAAGATGAATCATCGTTGCCGATTACCAGATCACTGTGGGAGATATTTTTAAGATCGAATTATACCAATTTAGTAGCATTTTAATTTTGTAGTTTTTTAGCTTAGTTTAGTATTTATAGAACCTTTCATGTATTTAGAAAGGGTCGTAAGTTTTTATATATGACTTAAGCCTGAAGTTGCACTACTGTACTTCAGGCATATTCTTTTATGAAGACTGGACCAATCTTTCCAAATTTTGATAATGAAGCTTTGATGTGAATGTGCATTATTGCCTTTATTTAAAAGTATTTCTAAATTGGAAGAAGGGATTCAAATTGCGATTGGCGTAGGGAATAATCCATAGCTCATATGGTACTATTATCTATGTCTAAATTTATTCCTTTTATGTGAATTGTTGTTTGGTCATTTTTTCTATTATTGAATATGTGAATGTGTTTTAAACAGTAAGCTTTATACTTTCCACTATTGGATGTTTACAGTTTGCTACTCTTTCAATCATGCATGTATCAGTAATATAAAAGAAGTGTAATATTATTTTATCAATTATTTCGTTCAACTATTTGAACGAAGCAATTATCATTTAAATGAATGTCTTTGTTTATTGCATAGTGTCATCTATATGCCTATCAGCAAACACAGATTACTAAACGTTGCACTTAAAGAATAGAAGCTTCTCGAGATAAAATAGTCATTTACGTTTTTGTTCATAGAATAAGTCCTCCATTTATTATCACTTATTAGAAAACCAATCATTCATTCACCCACTTTTTATTCATTACTGGGAAATTGGTCCCGTTATATCCAGTCGGAGCCACCATCCCAAACGGAAAAGGAGCTGTATTAAGGTCCAGACCGGGTGGTTATCCCCCGATGTTGATGTAACTATTTTCGGGCCATCAACATTTTTGGCGCTAGATGGAGGGCCATCCACTATGAATGGCGAGTAAGTCAAAACATACAGACCATTCACAGAGTAAATCACCCTCCACTTCTCCTCGGACCTCTCGTTTGCACTCTGAAATACTAGTATCCAGACGAGAAGAAGAAGGATCAACTACCACTGCTCAAACCCATCATACTTCAGAACGTTTAAGTCCGAAGTCCCTTGAAGTTCAGTCTATCATCCAGAAACTTCAAGGCTTCTCCATTTCACCTCCTAGATCTGAAGTATCACAAGGCAGTCAGACTTCGCAATTTCGCCTACCTCATCATCTCACCAGACTTCAAAGCGAAAAACTCGGTATTGAACCACCTAAGTTACCTTTACCCCAAAGGAAAAGGATTAAAAAGAACACTGAAGGTTCTGGTAGTGAAACCTTTTCTCCATCATCTTCCATCTCATCGTCTCCAGTGCGAAGTCAAACACCCACTTCACCATTACATATTATTGTTCACTAGGGGACTTCATATTCAACGTCACAAACTTTTCAGTCTTCATTTCCACCTCCTTCCCAAACACCTGGAACACCACAGGCAATCGTCGGTACTCCCAAAATGGCTCAGACCCCATGGATAAGTCCTGGTGCAATCACTATGCCTGCGCCTTTACATCCATTACCTGATTATCCTGAGAAATGGTTACCAAAGTTTAATCCAGATGCTGGAACATTAGTTGAGGAACACATCAAATAATTTCATGTTGTCAGTTAATTTGAAGGGAGTAACAGAAGAAGATGTTGTAGTTAGACTTTTCCCCTACACATTACAAGGATCAGCAGGGTCTTGGTATTTTTCCTTGCCCTCTGGATCCATTACCAGTTGGAATATCTTTCAGGAACAGTTTCTTACAAATACGGCGATGATAGATCCTTGGCCACACTCTTAATGACCTTCCAATCTAAGGATTTGAGTCAAGAGAACCCATTAAGGAGTTTAACTCCCGATTTAACAAACTCTTGAATAAAATCCCTACCGATGACAAGCCAAGTGAACAAATTAGAAGCGAGTGGTACATTACAGCCTTACCTTCAAATATACCCATTTTTGTAGATAGGGCTAAAAAACCTACATTGGCCGAAAACATGAAAGAAGCCCTCGCTGTCGAAAAACGTGTAATCGCTTTGGAAAAGAAAGCTACTCTCGAGGAAAGGAAATCCAAAAAAGTGTCTTTCAAGGATGATTCAAAGAAGAAAATCACCAAAGATCCATACGATATGGAGGGCCTTCAAAAAGTACTCAAAACCATGTCAAATGAAATGGTTGAAATTAAAAAGCAGGTAGCAGAGTCCTCAACAAAGAAACCTTATAGGAATTTTAAGAAACCTGAGTCAAAGCCTCCAAATGTTATATCCTATGCAGATTCAGATCCTAAGGAAGAAGAATAAGAAGAAACAATTGCACCATCCGATGAATTCGAAGAAGAGGAAGTCGTTGAATGCCATGGAATGTGGGACTTCATATTGCCTAACTCCGATACTGAAGCTGAAGTAGAAGCCTTTCTTGTGACTACCAGGAGCAAAAGTACTCCTGAACCTATCCAGGCAAGCTCAAATAAAAGGAGTGCAGGTACCAATACTACAAAGGAAAAGGTACCCACAAGGAAGCCAACTGCAACCGTACCTCAAAATCAACCGTCATCCTCCAATATACCTACATCATCTAAGACGTTGGTAGTATCAGATTCAATGGACTATAATATTGTTGATGATATGAAAAACACTAAGGGAAACATCACCATGTTTGAACTCAGCAAATTAAAACATCAAAAAAAATTGCTTCTCAAAGAATTTAATGCAGTTCCTTCTTCGCCTCTTCCCAGTACTAAAGCCGCAAGTGATTCAGGACAACCACCTTCTGGTAGAGTTGAAGCAACTGATACAATTCTAATTGGAGACAGATCAAATTCCCATACCCCTCCTTTCCTCTTAACGTACGAAATCTACAATCGAAATCTACATAACTGCTTGATTGACTCTGGGGCATCATCCAATATAATGCCAACTTCAGTTTGTTCTAAACTGAACATAGAACCCCAGAAGTCCTCAATTCACATCGTACAGTTAGATAGAACTAAAGTCCAGGTTTTAGGGGAAATAAACTCTGTTACAATCAGGTTATCGGCTGATCCACGAGTGGTTCAGAGAATTGATATCTTAATCGCTGATATACCTTAGTTTTATGGTTTAATGCTGAGCAGAGATTGGTCTGAAAAGCTCCACAGGTATATTTCTACCGATTGGTCTCATATGTGGCTGCCCTACAAAGGAAAGCCAAATCAAATAAAAATCAATCGGGAGAAACAGATGACCCATACTGTTACAGAGTTCGAACAAGAGAATCAACCAGTTGCATTTAACAACAACATTTTGGGAAACTATTCTTCTAAATCATTCTTTGGCAATTATATTGCCCAGCCATCTCCTTTCTCGGTAAAGAATCTCACATCACAAATCAAAAATTTTTCACAAACTGACAGATCTAGATGTGTTAATGTTACTGAGAATTTTGTAAATAAAAATTTCGATAATTCTTTATTTTGGTATTTATATTTTGATGGTTCAAAATCTAATGAAGGATCAGGAGCAGGGTGTATTTTAGTCAACCCTGAGGGAGAAAAAACAATGCTTTCTTGTAGATTAGAATTTGAATGCACGAATAATACAGCGGAGTATGAAGCCTTGGTCCAAGGATTATACAAAGCTATCGGCTTGAAATTTCAATATTTAAAAGTGTTTGGCGATTCAGAGATTGTTATAAAACAAGTTCGAAATACAATCCATTGTCTCTCTAATCACCTCAAACACTACCAGTCTTTAGCCCAAGAAATTTTATCTCATTTCTTAGCATTCAATATTTCACCTATTCCCAGATCCCAGAATGCAGCAGCTGACCTGTTGGCCAATGTTGCTTCTAAACTCCTGCCTTCTGAAGATTTTAGTCTAGATATATTTTCAGTAGAGTTGATCTTTAGGCCATCAATCCCCGACAATATCACCAATTGGAGAGTATTCAACCACGATGAAGACATTCTACATTTCTTAACTTCCGACAAATCCTACAACGATCAGATCATCGATGAAAGTGATCATGATCTTCAGATGAAAGAAAAACATGAGGAAAACTCTATACTAAAACCTGTGGTTAAACTTGAAGATCTCTATGACGTTAAAGACAGGTTCAAACATGTAACCAATTCAAAACTCCAAAGTTATACCTTAATGTTTGAATTGATAAATCTTGGTACTGAGCAGAACCCTCAAAATATCAATTTAGGATTAGGACTTTATGAACAGGAAAGAACAGCATTTATTAGATTATTAAGAAAAAATAAACATGTCTTCGCTTGGAAGTATGATGATTTAAAAACATATGATACATCTATCATACAGCATACCATTCCAATGCTACCTGAACAAAAACCAATTCAACAAAAATTGAGGAAAATACATCCAAACTTAGAGATTCAAATAAAATTAGAACTCAATAAACTCTTAAAAGCAAATATTATTTTTCCTGTTCGACACTCAAACTAAGTCTCCAACATGGTGCCTGTTAGGAAGAAGAATGGTGACATCAGGATTTGTATTGATTTCAGAAATCTAAATAAGGCAAGTCAAAAAGATAATTTCCCATTACCTACCATGTAGAAAATACTCCATTCAGTAGCAGATTCTGAATTAATGTCCTTTCTAGACGGTTTTTCAGGATACAACCAAGTTCTGGTTCATCCTGATGACAGACTCAAAACTAATTTCAGAAAAAAATGGGGAACTTACGCCTATTAGAAAATGCCTTTTGGACTTATTAACGCAGGAGCTACATTCCAAAGAGAAATGGATATAGCCTTCAAAGGATTGATCAACAAAATAGTAGTCATCTACTTAGATGATATCACTGTATTTTCTAAAAAGAGATCTAACCAATTACATGATTTGAATCAAATCTTTGAACGATGTAGAAGGTATGGTATTTCACTTAATCCCAAAAAATCCTTCTTTGCTCTAGATCAAGGAAATCTCTTGGGCTTTATTCTTTCCAAAGATGGTATTTATATTGATCCCGACAGGATTAAAGAAATTTTTGAAATCCCATTTCCTCATAACAAAAAATCTATGCAGTCATTTTTAGGTCAGATCAACTTTGCCAAAAGATTTGTTCCCGATTTTTCTCATATCATTTTACCATTACAAGCCATGATTAAGAAAAATTCAGTGTTTAGATGGGGGGCTGTGGAAAAAGAAGCATTTGATTTAATCAAGCAATCAATAATCAATGCCCCCGCTTTAAACACTCCTAATTTTTCTAATCATTTCACATTGTACACTATCGCATCTGATTTATCTTATGCAGCGGTACTCACTCAAATCAACGATCACAACTTGGAAGCACTGATTTCATTCTTTAGTTCAAATTTTCAGGGTGCAGAACTAAATTACTCCGAAGTTGAAAAACAAGCCTTTGCTATGTATAAAGCCATCAAATACTACAGGCCCTTCCTTCTAAAAGCCCATACAAAAGTAATAGTTCCTTTTTCTGCAATAAGGCAATTACTGATCCAAAGAGAATTAGGTGAAAAAATGGCGAATTGGGTTACAACACTTCAAGAATATGACTTGGAAATCAAGCTAGCAAATATTGTTAGGGGCAAAGGTTTTTGTAGGTTATTAGCAGGAACATCCAACATTCCGGAATCAGGTGATACAGAGCATATTGAAGAAATTAACCAAGTAAGTATTACCGATTCTGAATCTCAATATGCAGATTTAATGTTTTATTTGAAAAATGGGCATGCAACTCCTAATCTTTCTTATAAAAACAAACGGGCTATTAGATTAAAGTCAAAAAACTTTTTTATCATTGATGATGTGATTTTTAGGCAAAACTACGATTCATTGTTATTAAGATGCCTAGAGAAACTTGAAGCACAAAAGGTTTTGCAAGAGCTACACGATAGACTAGTTGGAGGACATTTTGGAGCTGGCACAACAGCTCATAAAATCATCCATGTTGGATATTACTGGCCCACTTTATTCAGAGATACCCATGAGTATGTGAGGAAATGCCGAAGTTGTCAAGTTTCCAGTGGAAAACAAAGGAAACCAGCTTTTCCTTTGCAACCAGTTAATATCGATCAACCTTTTGAACAATGGGGACCAGACATCATTGGAGAGATAACTCCACAATCCTCCAAACAACATAAGTATATCCTTACTGCTACTGATTACTTTACCAAGTGGGTTGAAGAAATTCCATTAAAGACAACAAACTCTGAAGGAGTTATAGAATTCATAGACCAGTTCATCATTACCAGGTTTGGCGTCCCAAATGCTCTTGTTTTTTATAATGCATCTTATTTTTCTGGAAATGCCATGTTTGAGTTTTCTATAAAAAGAGGATTTAAATTGAAATATTCTACAAATTACTATCCCCAAGGTAATGGTCTGGCAGAATCTACCAATAAAAATCTACTCAAAATCATTAAGTGAACTATCGAACAAAATCATAAAAACTGGCACAAATCTTTAGTATTCGCACTATGGGCTGATAGAATAACGCAGAAGGCATCTATAGGTACTTCCCCATTCAACCTTGTCTATGGGAAAGAAGCAGTACTACCGACCAATTTAGCGCTTCCTTCTCTAGCCCTAGTTCAGTTTATTGAAGAAAGACCCTCTTCTTCTATCCAACTTAGACATGATCAAATTTTAAAATTAGAGAAAGAAAGAGAAAAGGGCAAAATTACTCATGATAAACATCAGCAGATAATCAAGTTATCATTTGATTCAGCTTCGTCTAGTTCTAAACAGTTGCAGGTTGGTGATCTAGTTCTAAAATGGGACAGAGCACATGAGGACAGAGGTAAACACACCAAATTCCAAAAGATGTGGCTTGGACCATTTCAGATCAGCGAGAAGATAGGCCATTCAACATTCATATTACAAGATCTATCAGGAAAGAGGGACTCTCTTCCTGTTAATGGTCTCATATTAAAGAAATTCTTCAATTGAGTAGGTAAACCCTTCTCTTTTAAATTCAGTAGGATTTGCAATATTTAGGATCATTAGGAAATAAAGTTGTAAAATAGATTCTATTGGCCTTTGCTATATTGAAATGTTGCTCGGAAGAAATATTTTTAATATTTACTTTTGTAAAATAGAAATCTTAAACAAAAGGAACAATTTCTAGGAAATTAGGTATATTAACATTCTGAAAACACCATTTTATTTTTGTGAAAATCCTCTCGATATTTAGAACTACTGTAAATCATTTTAATGTTTTTAAATTGGCCACAAAAGGGTTACCAATATCAAAACAGAAACTGATTCAATCTTAGCATCCTCAACTCTTACCTTGGCATCCATTTTCTCTTAAGGAGAAAATTGTTCATCCCATTCATTTAAGTATATGATTACTCAGAGTGTAATTCTATAATATCTGATATAAAGATAAGGGGTCTTATCACAAGCCTGCTTACCATGATCATTGGGAAATAATCTGACCGACATTACCAACACTGCATACAAAAACGGGGTAATGGCTTATAATTATAAGACAAGGGGTCTCATCATGAGCCAGCTTGTTCGATTAGATTACAACCAGCGAATGGCATTGTCAAATCAGCTGGCAACCAAACCAAGACAATATCTTTTTATCTTACAAAAATAGAAAATAAAAGAAATACAAAATATGAAAAACCATGTTTTGAATTCATTCTTTTAATCATACTCTGAGATGGAAGGGGTCGTGAACAATCAAATGGTTAAAAGGCATCTATGTCAAAACTATGAACGTTTGCTGGTAGCAGAGGCTCTACCTGTGACAAAGGAGTCAACTAAAAAGGCTAAGTTGGAAAAGTGTTTTGTTTTATCATTATCAACCAATAAAGGTCAATTCAAAACTTAGAATTTATTTAGTTTTAACAAGAGAAAGAATTAGCAAAAACATCCCTTTATTATATCCAGAATGTGTGTATACTTAGTTATATTAGAACTTTCCTTTTTGATAAGGTATCTATGTAAAAAAAGTTCAAAAAATTCCAATAACTTTTTCAAAGATAACTGTTTCTTCCAACTAATCGCCAATTGTTGTGCTATACAACAACCTCCCATTTCAAAAAATCTTACTTTAGAAAATTATAATTTGAAATGGGTCCCTTTTAGATTAAATTGGTATTAATCCATCACTCTTATAAAGGTTCGGAAATAAACAAAACATCTTGAAACCTTTTGAAATAATCGGTCTTAAAAATAAAACGAATAATCCTTTATTCTTGCGAAAAAGCGATCGCAAAATCGCATATCGCAATAACAAAGGATGCATAACCATGACCCATTGATTTTCCTCGATGCGATAAAAGCAAGTGACCAACAGGTATCGGGAAAACAAATAATAAAAGGCCCCTCTCCTTTGCTCCGATGTGATATCGCAATCGGCAATCAGGGAATGCGACGTGAACATAACAAAATCTCCTCCTTCAAACTCCCGATGCGAGTCAAGGGATATCGCTATCGGCGATCAGGGATTCCATAATGCTTAAACAAATTTCCCCAAGGCTTCCCCCGATTGTCGATTGCAATGAACCCAGGCACGACTTTCGAAAAGGATCAATATGATTTCGCTATATTATATATTAATTATCATTGAAAGCCTTTTCTCTTCCCGATAGAGATTCGCTCGCGTCCAACCGCCAAAAAATCAAATCCAAGCTTAAACCATTATTCGGCAAATAAAGGATATAATGAGCATTTAAATGATTGACAGGTTTTAACGGCCAATTAATGAGCAGTTATGCCTAAATCCTTTCAGAGATTGTATCCGTGAGAGCCTTATGATAAATATTCCATTATTCATTGATTGACACAATTCCCTCATACTTGGTTTTCGCCATCTTTTCTCTGCATTACATTCATTTTTCTCTTGCGCAGAGTTTTTCCACAGTAACGATTCCAGACCAAATGGGAAAGAAATCTAAGAAGTCTGGAACGCCTTCGGCTTCTATAGTAACAGGACAACATGTCGTCGATCCAAGACCAAGCAAGAAACGATTAATCTCATATACCACATGTCTCGGCCTCGGCAGCGCTACTTGGAAAAATATTTACAACCTGGTAGAAGCCGAGGAACCTCAGTAAACATCGGTACAAGCTTCAGCAGGTTCAAGCCGGAAATATGATGCTACTTTAAAATATTTGGTTGATTCCTACCTGCATAGGATAGCAGATCGAGAGCAAATTCTTCCATATACGGATGTGGTGAGATGGGAAATTGAGGAAATTCCAATTACGGACAGAACATTCTGTACTGTTGATCGGAGAGTATTTGGTTCATTTCAGCACAATGATTTCAGACAAATGTACCATTTGCCCGAACCAGAGAAGAAATACAATAAAGCATTTATGGAGAAGTTTCGAGATGAGAATGAGACCGAGTCAGCACCTATACGAGAATGGAGACAGAGCCCGGTGAAACACAAACATGATTCTTCAGGTAAGTACTCTGTTGACTCCTTATGCTCTCCTTATTGTAATATTGGAGTCATGATGTGTCGATTGTGGGGATTACATGATTCTTCAAAATTTTCCATAGAAATGGTTCCTTTGATGGAAGCGGCATGTAATAATGAAATCATGGATTGGGGGACTATATTATCGGATAAGTTGGCTACGGCTATTCTTGAATTCAAAACAAATCTCGTGTTACTGGTAGATTCATCCCTCCATTTTATTTTAGTGCCTATATTTTGGATACCCTTTGTTTCAATTCCGAGTTTCCTGTGTTAGGGTGGAGATGGACTCCACAAGACCCTATGCCTATTCATACCTACCACTAGAAACTATGGAAAGCTCATTATAAACACCATTTATACCAAGTCTGAAATGGATTCATGCTACCTCTTTACTATGCAATTTTTGATAAACCTGCCCCTAAGATATCCTCTCAGGCTGAGATTGACTTGACAACCCTAGGAACCTGGTTTGGAGAAGAAAAATTCACCTATGTAAGAGTTTTTGGCAGTCAGGCCATACCTCATGTCCTCCCCTTGTACACACCAGACAAGCTATTAGCTCGCGAAATAGCATATCAGCTTACAACTGCGTCAGCCACGAAAACTCTCAGAAATTCAAAGAAGCAAGTTTGGCCT
>APFE030738702.1:151760-188905 GCA_000404065.3 Pinus taeda | reverse complement strand
ACTGGTCCCATTATCCCCAGTCGGACCCGCTATACCAAACGGATAAGGAGCTGCCAACCAAGGTCCAGACCAGGTGGGTATCCCCCTTGTTGTCGACCCGATTTTCGGGGCTTCAACACAACCTTAAGAAGATAATGTTGAATTACATAGCTTGGGAGGTAATCCACAAGCCTAGATCTAGTGTGTGTGTGAGTTTGGTCACAAAAAGGGTTTGCGAGCAAAGAACCCAACTTAAGGGGTTTTAGACCCAGATGGGGTTTAAAATTCTAAAACAAATTAAAAGGAAAACATTAAATTCCTATGTCTAAAAGAGGATTGAAACCCCTAAGGTCTAGAGGATTCCAAAGAGGCTTAGGGAGATCTATTTAAGAAGGCCTTATGATCAAGGTTAGACATCAAGTGAGAGGAGATCACTTGGTCGAGTGTGGATACAAGAAATGTAGTTCCAAAGGAGGTTGACCTAGTAGTCTGAATAGGGCTACTAAAGAGGCCAAGGTCATCCATTCAAGTGAAACAGATCCATTTGAAGAAGGTCATAACCCTAAGGAGCCAAAGCAGAGTGTAGAAAGGAATGGTTTCTCCCTAGATCTGGTTGGCCATGTCGGAGTAATGGATGGCTGAGTTGTGAGGTAATATTCTAGGCATGCATAGAAGCTTTCTTCTATGGTTTGATTGTAGGAAGATTTTATCAAAACATGAGGGATGAGACCCCTACTAACAACATTCTTGGAGGGCGGCATACCCAGGTGTTGTGCTATACAACAACCCCCCCATTTCAATTTATTTTACTTTAGAAAATTATAAATTGAAATGGGTCCCTTTTAGAATAAATTGGTATTAATCCATCGCTCTTCTAAAGGCTCGGAAATAATAATAAAAACAGATTTAAAACCTTTTTAAATAAATCAAAACGAATAATCCTTTATTATTGCGATAAAGCAATCGCAAGATCGCATATCGCAACAACAAAGGATGCATAAACCATGACCCATTGATTTTCCCCGATGCGATAAAAGCAAAATAGCCAATGGATATCGGGAAAACAAATAATAAAAGGCCCCTCCCCTTTGCTCTGACACGATATCGCAATCGGCGGTCAGGGAATGCGACGTGAACATAACAAACTCTCCTCGTTCAATCTCCCGATGCGAGTCAAGCAATATCGCTATCGGCGATCAGGGATTCCATAAGACTTAAATAAAATTTCCCAAACCTTCCTCCGATTACCGATTGCAATGAGCCTAAAACACAACTTTCGAAAAGGATCAATATGATTTCGCTATATTAAATATTAATTATCATTGAAAGCCTTTTCTCTTCCCGATAGAGATTCGCTCGCGTCCAACCGCCAAAAAATCAAATCCACGCTTAAACCATTATTCGGAAAATAAGGGATATAATGAGTAATTAAATGATTGACAGGTTTTAACGGCCAATTAATGAGCAGTCATGCCTAAATCCTTTCAGAGATTGTATCCGCGGGAGCCTTATGATAAATCCTCCACTACTCATTGATTGATGCAATTTCCTCATACTTGGTTTTAGCCATCTATTCTCTGCATTAGTTTTATTTTTCTCTTGTGCAGAGTTTTTCGAATTAACGATCGGAAAGAAATCTAAGAATTCTGGAACGCCTTTGGCTCCTATGGTAACAGGACAACATGCCACCGATCCGGGACCAAGCAAGAAAGGATTAATCTCAGATACCACATGTCTCGGCCTTGGCAGCACTACTTGGCAAAGTATTTACAACTTGGTAGAAGCTGAGGACCCTCAGCAAACATCGGTACAAGCTTCAGCAGGTTCAAGCCGGAAGTCTGATGCTACTTTAAAATATTTGGTTGATTCCTACCTACATAGGATAGCAGCTCGAGAGCAAATTCTTCCGTATACGGATGTGGTCAGATGGGCAATTGAGGAAATTCCAATCACGGACAGAACATTCTGCACTGTTGATGGAAGAGTATTTGGTTCATTTCATCCCAACGATTTCAGACAAATGTACCACATGCCCGAGCCAGAGAAGAAGTACAATAAAGCATTTCTGGAGAAATTTCGAGATGAGAATGAGACCGAGTCAGCGCCTATACGAGAATGGAGACAGAACCCGGTGAAACACAAACATGAGTCTTTGGGTAAGTACTCAGTCGACTCCTTATGCTCTCCTTATTGTTATGTTGGAGTCATGATGTGTCGATTGTGGGGATTGCATGATTCTTCCAAATTTTCCATAGAGATGGTTCCTTTGATGGAAGCGGCATGTAATAGTGAGATAATGGATTAGGGGACTATATTATCGGACAAGTTGGCTATGGCTATTCTTAAATTCAAAAACAAATCCTGTGTTACTGATAGGTTCATCCCTCCATTTTATTTTAGTGCCTACATTCTGGATACCCTCTATTTCAATTCTGAGTTTCCTGTGTTAGGGTGGAGATGGACTCCACAGGACCCTATGCCTATTCATGTCTACCACCAGAAACTATGGAAAGCTCATTATAAACACCATTTATACCAAGTCTGCAATGGATTCATGCTACCCCTTTACTACGCAATTTTTGATAAACATGCCCCTAAGATCTCCTCTCAGGCTAAGATTGACTTGACAACCCTAGGAACCTGGTTTGGAGAAGAAAAATTCACCTATGTAAGAGTTTTTGGCAGTCAGGCCAGACCTCATGTCCTCCCCTTGTACATACCAGACAAGTTATTAGCTCGCGAAATAGCATATCAGCTTACAACTACGTTAGCCACGAAAACTCTCAAAAATTCAAAGAAGCAAGTTTGGCCTCCTTTTCCTCTTAGGTGTGGCGTCTATACTCTGCATGATTATAAACATGCAGAGAAAGAGGTAGAAAAAATTAACGTCCTAAGTCTCGCCACTCTGCCTAATAGACGTTTCGACCAGAAGAAAGTCATCTATAATGCCCTAGATCAAGCCAAGCTTACTAAATTTGAGCACAAGGAAGATGAGTTTGATGACCTGTTCTCCTCCGCCGAGTCAATCTTCCAGGTGCAACAGCTAGCCAGAATGAGATACCGTGATGACGGGTTAGTAGAATTTAACAAACTTATAGAATAGAGGTTGCAAACTCTGCCTCTAGATTTGTTAGCTACTACCCCGATGATTCAATCAAGCGAGCCTGAGCAGCAGCTTACTAATGAACCTCCTGCTACATCCTCAATCTATGAAGAACTCCAGAGAAGAGAGCAAGAGGAACTCCAGAGGAAAGAACAGGAAGAGGCACAGAGGAAAGAACAGGAAGAGGCACAAAGGAAAGAACAAGAGGAAGTAGAAAAGAAATAACAGGAGAGAATAAGGGAAGAAGAACAGAAAAGGCAGCAGGAGCAGAGCAGTAAAGAAATGAATGTTGATACTCAAGTGGACCCAAGATTGCTTGAAGAATGGCAACAATTTAATACAATTATAGGCAATCTTGAGACCTCAACGGACGCCGAAACATCCAAAGCTACCGATACACAAGATACAGCATCAAAGGAGGTTCCAAGCAAAGGAACCAGCGGCCTACCCCAAACTACAATAGTAGAAATAATTCCGAAGAATCCTTCCGATCAAATTATTTTGCAGGTGGAGGACATTCCTCCACTAGATGTTTTCTATAGCCCAAAACACAAGGCTATAATAAAGCGACAACGGAAAAGGAGAAGGATTGATCAACCTTCTTTGTTCCCTGAACAAACAATAATAACCAATGTGGTATGGAGGGAAGAATTTGACCCCTCCGATGACCTGACAAAGTTATCACAATATGCCGGTGCCTATTCGGCAGCCACCATGGATAAGGCATCGGAGGTAAGCAATTTGTTGAAGGAAAAGGATCAAGCGATTGCTTCATTACAAGCACAGCTATCAGAAGAGCAGCAAAATTCAGAACAGCTACAATAGCAACTGTCCACACAGCAACAGTTAAACAATCAGCTAAACAAACAGTTGCATGAAGAGAAGCAGAGGATCGATTCGGGATCAATCCAGAGATAGAAGGAACTATCCAAGGCATTATCAAAATTGAAGGCGATGAATGAACAGATGGCAAAGACAAAATATGAGCAAATTGCTCAATTATCAGCTCAAGTAGAAAGGTTCAAGAGTCTTCCCCATCCTGTCGAGTTCAGAGTAGAGGAAATGCAAATTAACAAGGCATTAATAACACAAATAAGATTGTTATGTCATGAAATCGCCCAAGTTGAACCTTTATGCGACATAACAACATCTATAATAGATAAGTCAGTTGATGCCAGGCAGGATTTAGAGCAAGCCGAATACACTTTGACAGATTTTCTTACTTGGCAGGACTCTAATGAGGGACAGGCAGCAAACTTGCCCAAAATCTTAGAATCCCATAAGGAAATCTTATTCACAGAGTGGCAATCCCAATTAATGAAAGCAGAGAGAGTTGTTTCCAGATGCAAGTTATCTACGAGCAATTTAATTGACTTGATCAATAATACTCTCTATTTATCTAACATGATTTCTCAATGTACACCAGGTAAACTATTATCGGCCAAGACATTGGAGCAGTCATGTAACCAAGAGCTAGAAAAGAATGGAAGATTAATCTCAAGGATTAAAATTTTAACTTGGGACGCCTATTGGTTGTTCCTAGTAAAACCATATAGTCAGAGAGCCACCCTCAAATTCCTGACATATGCAACCGAGTGTATCATTCCCGATATACATGATGCCGCCTATGCTGCTCAAATCAATTCTCGTCTTAGGCTCCCTCAAGAAGTGGAGCTAATGCTGGCGATATGCCAACTCAGGACAAAGGGAAAACAACCAGAAAGATGAATCATCGCTGCCGATTACCAGATCACTGTGGGATAGATTTTTAAGATCGGATTATACCAATTTAGTAGCATTTTAATTTTGTAGTTTGTTAGCTTAGTTTAGTATTTATAGACCCTTTCATGTATTTAGAAAGGGTCGTAAGTTTTTTTATATGACTTAAGCCTGAAGTTGCACTATTGTACTTTAGTCATATTCTTTTATGAAGACTGGACCAATCTTTCCAAATTTTGATAATGAAGCTTTGATGTGAATGTGCACTATTGCCTTTATTTAAAAGTATTTATGAATCGGAAGAAGGAATTCAAATTGCAATTGGCGTAGGGAATAATCCACAGCTCATATGGTACTATTATCTATGTCTGAATTTATTCCTTTTATGTGAATTGTTGTTTGGTCATTTTTTCTATTATTGAATATGTGAATGTGTTTTAAATAGTAAGCTTTATACTTTCCACTATTGGATGTTTACAGTTTGCTACTCTTTCAATCATGCATGTATCAATAATATAAAAGAAGTGTAATATTGTTTTATCAATTATTTCGTTCAACTATTTGAACGAAGAAATTATCATTTAAATGAATGTCTTTGTTTATTGCATAGTGTCATCTATATGCCTATCAGCAAACACAGATTACTAAACGTTGCACTTAAAGAATAGAAGCTTCCCGGGATAAAATAGTCATTTACGTTTTCATTCATAGAATAAGTCCTCCATTTATTATCACTTATTAGAAAACCAATCATTCATTCACCCCCTTTTTATTCATTACTGGGAAATTGGTCCCATTATATCCAGTCGGAGCCACCATCCCAAACGGAAAAGGAGTTGTATTAAGGTCCAGACCGGGTGGTTATCCCCCGATGTTGATGTAACGATTTTCGGGGCATCAACAGAATACGAAACCAAAGGTCATATGAATGTACTATAAATTTATCTCAATTGTTAATAATAGATACACTCTCATGCTTATCATTGATCTATTGTTTCTACCATGTATGTGTCTAACATGGTATCAGAGTGGGCAATCTCCTGCCTTGCTCATATTTAAGGCCTCTCTCTGCCTATCAGTTGCCATTCAACAGACCCACCCACTCAGCTTTACCCATGAATTAGAAGAATTATTAATGCTAATGTGGTACCATCATGTTACCCATCAAACCAACGAACAATCCTCTCTCTCAGTGAAATCGCAGTAAATGCTCCCTTGTCAGTCATGAAATTCGGTAACTGCTCTCCTCCTTGTGGGTTCTGACAAAGGTAATGTCCCTCAATTCTTCCATTCGTCTGTATTGCACAGACCTATTTTTCTGACTGTAGAGAGGAATATTTATTTCTCTATCCTCTATGAATGATGGAGCATCCTTATCATCTCTATTATAGATTCCCAAAACCCAGTAATTGTTCCACTACGCACATGTTTGTTTCAGAATTAATGCTTTTCTTGTAGTTGGACTATTCATTTGGAATAGGTTGTGAGTGTACAATCCTAAGAAGTTACACCTTCCCAAGGTATCACTCTGTTTTATGTGTTTTGAAGAGTTGAAGGACTGTGTTCCCTTCAATAATGCCTCAATGTTTCCCTTCACCATAAGTTTGATTATGGAACATAGTGGCTACGGAGATTTTCATGGGCAAACCAGGGATGTAAGAACTAACGAACGTAAGTGTCGGCTGTTCGAAAATGGAGATCAGTGACTCATTTTCCTTCCTCAACAGGGACAAGTTTGAAACCTTCATTGCTCTTTCTCTGCGATGTGGTTGTCGTTGCATTAAATTTTATTGATTTTTATTATTGTTATGACTTCCTTTCATTCTTCATGTGAGGTAGATTTAGCTGGTATAAAGACCGCTAAAATTATTCAAGCTCTGGCTGGCCATTCAACATATGTGTCAACTGAGAATATTACTCCAGTTCCAGATCCCTGAGATATAGTTGCAGCAGTTGTTTGTGATCAGCAGCCTGTTGTAGCCAGCAACAACCCCTCTTTTTATTTAGTATTAGTAATAAAACTAAATAAATGGGGACCCTTATAAAAAACAAAAACTAGCACTTATATCTCCCTTCGAATAAAACATAATATCATAAGCTTAGGAAAACACCCGCAAAACCTAAAAAACTAAGTTTTATGATAAGTTCCGAGAAAAATCATTCTCTTAACAATAAAACATCGCATCACAAAGGGTAATGGAGGACATCATATCAACAAGATTTCGAAATTTTGAAAATGTGATGGGATATCATGCGCCTTAAAGACTCATCACACATTGAGGATTTCATATGCCGCATATATCACCTAAAATGAAATATCCCGATCTAGCGATATGCGATAAGGAATCTCGCAAATCGCATCTCGCAGACGCATAAGGTGACAAATGACTGATAACAAAAAGGAATATCGATATTTCGATCTGTGATATTGCAAAGCAAATTGCAAAATCGCTTTATCGCAGATCTGCGGGGCTCATTGTTCAATAAAGTATTTCTCTTAATCTGATACCAAGTTATGGGCATTAATGTCAATTTAGTGATTAGTTGATGATCATTTATGAGATAATATTTAGATCAAATCGAAAGGTTGTTTCACATAGGGTGATATATTTGATATGATTTTAGAATTAAAGAGCTTTCCCGTCACCTTATCTCTTGCCATTATTCTTTCCTTAATTATAAAGTTGCAGGAGTGGCAGGCAGAATAATATACGCAACAGTATTTAGATTGTAATGGGAAAGAAGGGAAAATCTCCAGTTGCTGAGGACAAAGAGATGATGCCCTTATTCACAGACACCACCTATACCATGGATGCTGACATAACCACTTGGGAAGGCATGTACATTTCACTCGAAGAAGAAAATCCCAAGGTTATGGAAGTTAAAGCACCAGAAAAATCATACGGGTCATCTGAGGCATCAATTACTGAACTTGCATGTTCATTCTTGCACCGAATAACAGTAATACCTAAGATACTTCCATACACAGACATGGTCAAGTGGGTACTGGACAGTGTTGATATAACAGATAGACAATTCAAGTCTCGAGGCCAAGACCTCATTGGGTCATTCACTCCACAAGATTTAAGGCTTATGTATCATCTACTAGAGCCACAGGCAAGCTACAACAAGCAGTTCGTGGGAAAGTTCGCCAAAGAAAATGAAGATTTGGCGGAATGCACCAAAAACTAGTCAGCAAGGGAAGAACCATTGAAAAAGGACAAACATGGTATG
The DNA here is from genome assembly GCA_000404065.3 of Pinus taeda. NCBI lineage: Eukaryota > Viridiplantae > Streptophyta > Pinopsida > Pinales > Pinaceae > Pinus > Pinus taeda. The sequence goes on along the minus strand of APFE030738702.1, from coordinate 180,870 downwards.
TACAGTATTGGTTCCCTCTCCTCCCCATATTGCTTCACTACTGCTATGCTATGTAGACTATTTGGAAGGCCCGACGTCAACAAGTTTTCATCTGAGTGGCTACCCCTATTAGATGCAGTCACTAATGCCACTATTATGGATTGGGCTCAAATATTGTTTGATAATTTAACCTCGGATATTTGGAACTACCGGTCTAAAAGAACTCCCTCTCAGAGGATTTATCCTCCTTTCTTTTTAGCTGCTTATGTTATGGATGCAATTTGTTTCGTTTCCAGGTTTCCTTTAATGGGTTGGAAGTGGACAATATAGAACCCCTTTCCCATTCACATTTATCATAAGGAATTGTGGAATTCCAAGTTTATCTCGTATTTTTACAGAATTTCTCATGGGATTATATTACGTCTTTAAAAAATGTTGTATAATAGGGACACCCCAAGATTTTCCCCCGAAGCGGAGGTTGACATTCTCCCTGTCGCAAGATGGTTTGGGGAACAATTTTTCACCTATGTCAGAGTATTCGGAAGCATTGCTTCCCCTCATGTCCTACCCTTATATGTTCCTGATAAGTTATTGGCTCGATAAATCGCCTACCAGACCTGCGGGGTAGGAGGAATGAGCAAAGAGTTGAAAGACAAGAAGAAAGCCATCTGGCCGCAATTTCTCGTGAGCTGTGGGGCTTTTTCATTATTTGATTTAGGTCATGCATTTAAAGAATTAGATAATATGTTGTGTCTACGACTGTTCAAGTTTCCAAGAAGATAATTTGACCCTTATGATGTCATTAAGAAGTTTACTATTACTATCAAGATAAAGGTATTCTCTAAAGAAGATGATCTTTTTGATGATATCTTCCAATAGAAAAGCACACTGAAAGAAGTTTTGCATATAGATGAAATTCAATTTCCCCAGTAGAATTCCAAGAATTTAAAATGTACAGAGAAATGAGACTAGTAAACATCCCCTTGGATAAGTTACGCTTGGAACCAATAAGGGAGCCAACTCCCAGTATCAGTTTAAGTGGAAGCTCGGGTACAGATAAGTCTAGGTATAAGTCTGGGAAAGAATAACCAGAACACTCTAAACGGTCTGAGAGCGACCATAATAAAAGTGAAGGGTCAGTTAGAGAAACTTCCGAGTCAAAGGAGTGCCTAGAGAAACAGGTCTTGACCACACCACAGGTAAAGGTTCCCCCTCCCCTCATCTAGCCACCAACGCCAATGAGAACTGAGTTGGATAAAGAGTGGGAGACATTCAATGAATTGATTAATACTGAGGAGCAGAACACAAAGACACCTGAGAGTACAGTACATACAATGACAGACATGGTCATTGGAATAGTCAGCAATGCTCCAAAAATGGAGCATATTCCCATTACCCCATCATCTAAAATCATGCTCAAGATAGAAGAGATTCCTCCTCTAGATGTATTTTATAGTCCTCAACATAGGGCAATGGTAAGAAGGCAAAGAAAAAAAAGGAAATTGGATAGCATGCTCTCACCTAAGGCAGAGCAATTAGATGTCCTTTGGCGAGACCCTACCACTGACCCTACTGAAAATCCGACTAAGTTATCCCAGATTGCAGGAGCCTATGCTTCTACTACCATTGATAAAACATCTGAGGTATAGCAATTACTTAGGGATAGAGAGGAACAAATCCAAGTTTTGCAGCAACAGCTACAGCAGGCCAGTGCCAACCACGAAGTAGAGGAGAAGTTAAAAAAATTACAGCAAGATTTTCAACAGATGCAGCTGGGATATCAGAACAATTTGGCCGAAAAATAAAATCAGTTATAGGTTATGCTAGAAATACATAAAGATTATCCCAAGCTCGCATAGTTTATTTTAGAAGCCCTTGCCTTGAACGACCAACTCTTGCAACAACAAGAGTCATTATGCCAAAGAATATCGCAATGGAGTTCCCATTGCGAAATGAGTGATAAGATTAAAATCAAGTCGTGGACTTGTGACTCGACTGTGATTTAATTGATAAAAGAATTTCTGATTATTTGAAATGGCAGGAATCGGAGGAAGGAAAGAAAACAAGCGCGCTCATAATCAATGAAGCCCATAAAGAAATATTCTCCATAAGTGGGATGCACAAATTAGAAAGGCAAAATAGGCAGTGGAAGAAGCAGCGACAGCGACAAACAACGTCATTGACTATGTCAATAAAAACCTGCACAGAGAAAATCTCATATCAGAGACCACTCCGGGATTTCTCCCAAAGGCACGGAAACTACAGACAAGCTGGAGACAGAAAGCTGAGGAGAGAGCAGAATCCATCAAGAAGTTAACCAAGTTGAATTGGGAAACTTACTAGTAGTACTTGGTTAAACCACACAGTCAATGCATGACTCTCAAATGCTTTACAAACTCTGCTGAGAAGATAGCGCCAGCACTTTCTTATTCTGTTTTCACAGGACAACTAAAGTCAGAGGTCGGCCAACTAACGCTCCTCAAGCCAATGCTAAATGCTTGCAATCTTAGAGAACATATACATAGATAATTAATTCTAGATACAGTTTTAGTTTTATTTTTTATTTATTGTTGCCTTAGATGAGGACAGTCATTTAAACCTCCTCCTATATTATTGTAATAAACTATTTTTATCATTTAGGAAGTAATATTTTAACCCCTCTCATGCATTTAGAGAGGGGTCCCGAAATTTTTCAAAAACGTTTCCTCAGAAAAAACACTTTTGCACCCTCAGAGGAGGTTTTGACGAAGGAATGGAACAATATTTATTGATATTTATGTTTCATGTCTGCTACTGAAATGCATTTATGTACTCTTAGTAGATATTGAATTAAGAAGAGATAAATCTATATTGTTGAAGCTCATGAGTAGAACTTGTTATGAATGGTACTTTTATCTCTTAATAATTTATGCTTATGTGTCGAAGTAATATTTTATGTTCAGTTATTTATATATGAAGGCTTGAATGTTTGAGTTATCATTTGGCACTTTTGTATGGTGATGACTATTTTGTTTATGCTCAATATATGAATGGCTTATTATGCGATATGCTTTTCACAATTGTTTCGGCTAATTTCTTATACGAAACAATTCATTTTTATCGAATTATTTTCTTGTAGTGATTGAATGATATTTATTACCAATTGCTGCTAGAAACTATTTTAGATCACATAAGTAAAAAGTTAAATCTCGGGTTAGATTTCGAATTAGATATTTCTGTTCATTAGGATACAATTGCATGTTTTAAATTAGACTTAGATTAAAAGAATTTTACTTAGAAATCTTTAGAAAAATAAATATCAATTCTTATCATCACACACACAAATTGGGAAACTGGTCCCATTATCCCCAGTTGGACCCACCATCCCAAATGGAAAAGGAGTTGCTTTCAAGTTCTGGACCAGGTGGGTATCCCCCTTGTTGTAGACCCGATTTTTGGGGCTTCAACATATTTGGTGCTAGAAGGAGGGTCCCGAACTGTGAATGGCTAGTAAATCCAAATCTAAATACAATTCTAAGAGTAAATCACCCTCAACATCTCCTCCGACTTCTCCATCGCATTCTGAATCTTTAAATCCTAAGCGAGAAGTTGAGAAAACAACAACCACTGCCACCAACCCAAACATTTCAGAGAAATCTACTATCAAACCTCTTGAAGTTGAGTCTTTGATTCATAAACTTCAAGGATTTTCCATATCACCGCAAAAGTATGAAATATCTCAAGGTAGTGTAACTTCGCAATACAATCCTTCTCATCCTCTTACCAGATTGCAAAGTGAAAAGTTTGGTATCAAACCAACTGAATTACCTCTACCTAAAAGGAAAAGAACAAGGAAGTCACCTCAAGGGTCTGATAGTGAGACTCTTTCATCATCAACATCCATTCCAACTTCCCCATTGCAAAGTCAACCATCCACCCCTCCACTTCAAATTGTTGTCCATCCGAGTACTGGAACTTTAACATCCTCATCCCTTCCATAAGGAACTTCATATGTGCTTTCCTCTGTTAGTAGTTCAACGATGGCCCAAAACACATGGAATAATCTAGGGGCAGTCTCAATGCCTACCCCCTTAGAGTCAATTACTGGCCCATCCTAAAAAATTGATGCCTAAGTTTAATCCTGAAGAAGGCATGCTAGTAGAATAACACATAAAAAACTTTATGTTATCAATAAATTTAAATGGTGTTACTAATGAAGATGTTGTTGTTCGACTCTTTCCTTACACTTTACAAGGAGAAGCTAGATCCTGGTATTTTTCGTTACCATCAGGGTCCATCACTAGTTGGGACATTTTCCAAGAGCAATTCGTGACTAAGTTCGGTGATGATAGATCTACAGAAACACTGATCAATGATATAGCAAATCTAAAGATTGAATCAAGAAAGCTTGTCATATATTTTAACTCGCATTTCAACAAGCTTTTGAATAAAATTCTGACTGCTTCTAAGCCTAGAGAAGAAGTTCGAAGTGAATGGTACATATCTACTTTACCATCAAACATAGCAATCTTCGTTGATAGGGCTACCAAGACAACATTGGCTAAAAACATGAAGGAAGTGATAGCGGTAGAAAAACGTATCTTAGCTTTAGAAAAGAAAAATGTTGTCGATGAAAGAAAATCTAAGAAGGTTACTTTTAAATATTATCCCAAGAAAAAGCAATCTAAAGACCCATTTGATTTAGAAGGATTGCAGAAAGTTCTAAAAACCATGTCTAATGAAATGGTTGACATTAAGAGACAAGTAGCAGAGACTTCTTCTAAAAATCCCTACAAGCCTTATAGAAAAAATCCTTCAACTGATTCAAAGCCTCCCAATGCTATAACAAATGCAGAATCTGAAGGAGAAGAAGAGGAAGTTTCTAACAAAGAACCTACTGATGAAGATGAAGTTGTAGAAGTACAGGGAATATGGGACTTCATTCTTCCAGATGAAGAGGATCAAGAGGCATCACCATTTAGTACCAGAAGTAGAAATCAACTTGATCCTCCACAACCTAGTTCTAATCAGAAGAGAGCAAGCTCAACATCTAAAGATAAAGTCATAGGTAAGAAATCATCACCAAAAGTGACTCAAACAAGCCCAGTCCGATCTGATTCACCAACTCCATATAAAACACTGATTGTTTCTGATGATATGGAGTATAATATCGTTGAAGATATGAAGAAGACTAGGGCTAACATTACTTTTCATGAATTGAGCAAATTGAAACATCAATAGAAGCTACTTTTGAAAGAGTTACATGAAATACCTATGGCACCTCTTCCTGCCACTGTAATCTCGCAAGCTTCTCATGAGATGGGAAGACCTCCAACTAATATGGCAAATAAAGTTGATCTGAATGATATTGCTTTAATTGGAGGTAGGTCAAAATCTCATACTCCTCCATTCCTTCTTACTTATGAAATTTTCAATAAAAACTTGCATAATTGTTTGGTAGATTCAAGAGCTTCATCTAATATCTTACCTAAAACAATATGTGCAAAGTTAAATGTCCAACCTCAAAAATCTGCAGTACGCATAGTTCAACTGGATTGATCGCAGGTTGAAGTAATCGCTAAACTAAATCAAGTTACTATAAGGTTGTCATCTAATCCAAAGGTATGTCAAGTCATTGATATTCTAGTTGCATACATTCCCGAATTTTATGGCTTAATTCTTAGTAGGGATTGGTCTAAGAAGCTTCATGGATACGTTGTGACCAACTGGTCACATATGTGGCTCCCTTACAATGGTAAACCAAATTAGATAAAGGTTGAGCAAGAAAGACATCAAAAATACATATTGATGGAATTGGAAGGAGAAAATGAACCTGTAGCATATAGCAACAATATAATTGGCAACTATTCTGTTGACTCTTTCTTAGGAAATTTTAATGCTCATACTTTGCCTTACTTAGAACATTATTTTCTGTCTCAAGTAGAAAACTTTTCTCAAATAGATAGTTCTAAATGCGTTAATTTTGTAGATAATCCTGTAAATACTTCTTTATTTTGAAATTATTTTTTGATGGTTCTAAGTCTAATGATAGAGCAGGAGCAAGATGTGTATTAGTTAGTTTAGAGGGAAACAAAACTATGCTAAAATGTAGACTCGAGTTTGATTGCACAAAAAACACTGTTGAATACGAAGCTTTAGTCCAAGGACTGTACAAGGCAATCAGATTAAATATCAAGTATCTACAAGTCTTCAGAGATTCTGAGATTGTTATTAAACAGGTATGAAATACTATACATTGTCTATCAAGTCATTTAAAGCATTATCAATCTTTAGTACAAGATATGACTGAACATTTTATAGCATTCAATATTTCACCTATTCCCAGACTCCAAAATGCTAGTGTTGACCTCCTGTCTAATGTAGCTTCTAATATCATTTCCTCAGAAGATTATAGCCTAGATAGATTCTCAATCGAATTGATCTTTAGGCCCTCCATCCCTGATAATGTTACAAACTGGAGAATTTTCAACGATGATTCTGATATTGTAAGTTTCCTGGCATCAGAAGGATCTTACAGTAATTAGGTAATTGATGAGGACCAACATGACAAGAAGTTACAACAAGAAAGCACTAATAATTCTATACCAAAATCTGTAGTCAAGTTGGAAGACCTATATGATTTGAAAGACCGATTTAAAATATCTAACAATTCAAAACTCCAGAGTTCAACTCTAAACTATGAATTAGTAAATCTAGGAATGGATATCAAGCCACAGAATATCAACCTAGGTATTGGCCTAGCCCAGAAGAAAAATTACCCTATGTTCGGCTCCTGAAACAATACAAAATTGTCTTTGCTTGGAACTATGATGACCTTAAAACTTACGACACTTCAATCATTCGGCTTACTATCCCAATGATAACTGATGAAAAACCTGTCCAACAAAAGCTTAGGAAGATCCATCCTAATCTGGAAAGTCAGATTAAATCTGAGCTCAATAAATTATTAAAAGCCAAAATTATTTTTCCCGTTCGACATTCCAGATGGGTTTCCAACTTGGTTCCAGTCAAAAAGAAAAATAGAGATATTAGAATTTGTATTGACTTTCGAAATCTTAACAAAGCCTTCCAAAAGGATAATTTTCCCCTGCCTCCTATGGAACAAATATTGCAAGCGGTTGCAAGATCAGAATTAATGTCCTTTTTAGATGGTTTCTCCAGCTACAACCAGGTTTTGGTCCATCCTGACGATCATCTAGAAACCATGTTTAGTACCAAATGGGGTACTTATGCATATCAAAAGATGCCTTATGGTCTGATCAACGTCGGCGCCACATTTCAAAGGGCTATGGATATCACATTTAAGGGATTAGTAAACAAATCAATGGTGATTTACTTGGATGACATAACAGTGTATTCAAAAAAACGTGGTAATCACCTCAGAGACTTAAAGAAGATCTTCCAACGTTGTCAAAGGTATGGGATTTCACTTAATCCAAAAAGTCTTTTTTTTTGCATTAAGTGAAGAAAAACTTCTTGGATTTATAGTGTCAAAATCTGGAATCCATATTGATCACAATAGAATTAAGGAGATTTCTGAAATATCCTTACCACATAATAAGAAAGCCATGCAATCCTTCCTTGGGCAGATTAATTTTGTTAAAAGATTTGTTCCAGAATTCTCAAGGATTGTATCAACATTGCAAGCAATTATCAAGAAGAATTCACTCTTCAAATGGGGCCAAGAGGAATATGAAGTGTTTAATTTGATTAAGCAAGCGATTGTTAATGCCCCATCCCTAACAACTCTAAATTTTTCCGATCCTTTTATTTTGTATACATTTTCCTCTAATAAATCATATGTTGTGATACTCAGTCAAGCCAATCAAGACAAGGTGGAAGCCCCAATTGCCTTCTTTAGTTCAAATCTGCAAGGGGCTGAATTAAATTATTCTGATGTTGAGAAACAAGCTTATGTTGTTTTCAAAGTGATCAAATATTTTAGACCCTTTCTTCTTAAATCTCATACAAAAATCATAGTACTGTTTCCAGCAATAATAAATCTCTTAGTACAAAAAGACGTGGGTGAAAAGAGAGAAAATTGGGTCACTTCCTTACAAGAATACGACGTTGAGATCAAGCCAGCAAATATTGTAAAAGGACAAGGCTTTTGCAAAATGTTGGCTGGAGCATCGCTTATTTCCGAAATACCATCTCCAAATCAAGAGGTACAAATGTATGAGGTATTGAATCGAAATATGTTGATATCATATTTTATCTAAAAAACAGATATGCTCCCTCAAATCTTAATTATACAAAGAAAAGAGCCCTAATATTGAAGGCTAAGAAATATCAACTCGTAAACAATGTATTTTTTAGGATGAATTATGAGTCTGTTCTCCTTCGATGTCTTGAGAAATCTGAAGCTAAAAAGGTGTTGCAGGAACTCCATGATGGACCAGTTGGTGGACACTATGCAGGAGATGCTACAGCACATAAAATTTTGCGCGCAGGTTACTATTGGCCTACACTATTCAAGATGCGCATATCTATGTAAGGAAATGTAAAGTTTGTCAAATTGCTGCCTGGAGACAAAAGAAACCATCATTTCCTTTGCAACCAGTCAATATCGATCAACCGTTTGATCAATGGGGATTGGATATAATAGGTGAGATCGTTCCTCACTCTTCTAAACAACATAGGTATATCCCTACAGCTACAGATTATTTTACTAAATGGGTAGAAGCAATTCCTCTCAAGACAACTAATGTTGAACAAATCATTGATTTCATAGATCAATTCATAATTACCAAGTTTGGTCTACCCTCTACTTTAATGTTTGATAATGCATCATATTTTTCTGGAAATGCTCTGACTGAATTTGCACTTAAAAGAGGTTTTAAGCTTAAATATTTTGCCAATTATTACCCACAAGGGAATGGGTTGGCCGAATCAATGAATAAAAACTTAATTAGAATCATTAAGTGAACCATTGATTAGAATCATAAAAATTGGCACAAATATATGATGTATGCTCTGTGCGCAGACCGAATAACCCAAAAGGCTTCTATTGACACTTCTCCCTTTCATTTAGTTTATGGGAAAGAAGTAGTTCTCCCAACTCATCTAACAATTCTTTCTTTGGCCTTAGTTCAATTTATTGACGAAACACTAACTTCATCTTTACAACTAAGACAATTGCAGATCCTTAAGCTAGAAGAGAAATGAGAACAGGCTAAAATCACACACGCTCGTCATCAAGCATTGATAAAGGCTTCCTTTGATTCAAGCATGGTATCTAAGAAAGATTTTCAAATTGGATATTTAGTTTTGAAATGGGATAAGGCTCACGAAGAAAAAGGCAAACATTCTAAATTCCAACAAATGTGGCTTGACCCATTCCAAATTGTTGGAATTATAGGTCCATCGACTTTCATGTTGCAAGATTTAGCAGGGAAAAGAGAATCTTTACCTGTTAATGGGAAGATCCTTAAAAAATACTTTCCATAGAAAATGACCTCTTCTATTTTTGTAAATTATTATTTATAGCTTTATTTTGATAATAAAATAGGTTGTAAATGGTTATCTTTGAGAATTCACAAAAAAGATTAATGTTTCTTTTAGATTTTGTTTTTCGCTTGTATAAATAGAACTGATTTGGAAAATCAATCATTATTATTGAAAGATACAATCAAACACTACAACCTTGAAAATGTTACTAGTTTCAGCCTTACGAATTTTGATGAAAAGCAACCTTTAGTGGGAATTTGTTTTATATCAGTCAATGAAAAGCATCAATAACAAAACAAAGGTTCTCTGTTGAAAAGTTGTTTCCAAAAACTCTATAATTGTTGTCCAGAGCTATTCTTAAGGAACCAATGACTTCCTCCCCACCTAGGGAATTATGAGTTTCAAGGAGTAATCCAATGATACACTATAAACTTAAAGAATAAGAGGTCTCATCACGAGCCGGCTTATCATGATCACAGATATTATAACTTGCTAACATTGCCAAAATTGCCTACCAAAACAAGGCAATGACTCAAGATTGTTGCAATCAAAAGACAAGGGGTCTCATCACGAGCCAGCTTGTTCAGCAAAGTTATAAATCAAGTGAATGGCATTGTCATAATTTGGCTACCAAACCAATACATTGTTCTTTAAGAATTAAAATAAAAAGCAATAGGTGTGGATATGGATTTATCTTTGAAAATTGTACATTTCTCCAAGTAGGATATAGGATCATTACTGGCTAACAGATAACCCTGTTGAGGCTATGAATGCCTGCTAGTAGTAGAGGCTCTACCTATGACAATTGAGCATACTTAAAACTGATCTATAGAGAAGTTTTTGTTTTTATCTTTATAAAACCAAGTAGTGGCTGATGTAAATACAATGACTAGCTTTGGGAAGTAAATAATCAGATTTAACAAGGAAGAAACAAACTACCATTAATAGCTAAAAGCATGATGCACTTTATATTTCTATAATAATGTTTGATTTTCCAAAAAACTTTTCTATTTTGGAAGTTTAGAAAATTCAGAAGATAATTAAAAATAACTGGTTCTTCCTACTGAATCGCCAATTGTTGTGGCCAGCAACAACCCCCCTTTTTATTTAGTATTAGTAATAAAACTAAATAAATGGGGACCCTTCTAAAAAACAAAAACTAGCACTTATATTTCCCTTTGAATAAAACATACTATCATAAGCTCAGGAAAACACCCGGAAAACCTAAAAAACTAAGTTTTATGATAAGTTTCGAATAAAATCATTCTCTTAACAATAAAACATCGCATTACAAAGGGTAATGGAGGACATCATGTAAACAAGCTTTTCAAATTGCGAAAACGCGATGCGAGATCGTGCGCCTTAAAGACTCATCACACATCGTAGATTTCATATGTCGCATATATCACCTAAAATGAAATATCCCGATCAGGCAATATGCGATAAGGCATCTTGCAAATCGCATCTCATAGATGCATAAGGTGACAAATGATTGATAACAAAAAGGACTAGCGATATTGCGATCTGCGATATTGCGAAGCAAATTGCAAAATCGCTTTATCGCAGATCTGCAAGGCTCATTGTCCAATAAAGTATTTCTCATAATCCGATACCAAGTTATGGGCACTAATGTCAATTTAGTGGTTAGTTGATGATCATTTATGAGATAAGATTTAGATCAGATTGAAAGGTTTTTTCACGTAGGGTGATATATTATGTATAATTTCATAATTAAAGAGCTTCCCCATCACCTTATCTCTTACCATTATTCTTTCCTTAATTATAAACTTGCAGGAGCGGCAAGCAGAATAATATACACAGTAGTATTCAGAGCGTAATGGGAAAGAAGGGAAAAGCTCTGGTTGCTGAGGACAAAGAGATGACGCCCTTATTCACAGACACCACCTGTACCAGGGATGCCGGCATAACCACTTGGGAAGGCATGTACAGTATGCTCGAAGAAGAAAATCCCAGAGTTATGGAAGTTAAAGCAATAGCAGACTCATGTGGGTCATCTAAGGCATCAATTACTGAACTTGCATTTCATTCTTGCACCGAATAGCGGCAAGACCTAAGATACTTCCATACACAGACATGGTCAAGTGGGTACTAGACAGTGCTGATATAACAGACAGACAATTCAAGTCTCGAGGCCAAGACCTCATTGGGTCATTCACTCCACAAGATTTAAGGCTTATGTATCATCCACCAGAGCCACAGGAAAGCTACAACAAGCAGTTCGTGGAAAAGTTCACCAAGAAAACGAAGATTTGGCGGAATGCAACAAAAGCTGATCAACAAGGGAAGAACCATTGAAAAAGGAAAAACACGGTATGTACACTACTGGTTCCCTCTCCTCCCAATATTGCTTTGCTGCTGCTATGCTATTTAGACTATTTGGAAGGCTGGACATCAACAAGTTTTCGTTTGAGTAGCTACCCCTATTAGATGCAACCACTAATGCCACAATTATGGATTGGGCTCAGATATTGTTTGATAATTTAGCCTCAACTAATTGGAACTACCGGTCTAAAAGAACTCCCTCTCAGAGGATTTATCCTCCTTTATTTTTAGCTACTTATGTTATGGATGCAATATGTTTCGTTTCCAAGATTCCTTTAATGGGTTGGAAATAGATAATACAGAACCCCTTGCCCATTCACATTTATCATAAGAAATTGTGGGATTCCAAATTTATCTCGTATTTTTACAGAATTTGTCATGGGATTATGTTACCTCTTCACAGAATGTTGTATAATAGGGACGCCCCAAGATTTCCCCCGAAGCGGAAGTTGACATTCTCTCTATCGCAAGATGGTTTGGGGAAGAATTTTTCACCTATGTCAAAGTATTAAGAATTATTTCTTCCCCTCATGTCCTACCCTTATATGTTCCTGATAAGTTATTGGCTCGAGAAATAGCCTACCAGACCTACCGGGTAGGAGGAATGAGCAAAGAGTTGAAAGACAAGAAGAAATCCATCTAGCCGCAATTTCTCGTGACTTGTGGGGCTTTTTCATTATTTGATTTAGGTCATTCATTTAAATAAGTAGAAAATATGTTGTGTCTACGACTGTTCAAGTTTCCAAGAAGACAATTTGACCCTTATGATGTCATTAAGAATTTTACTACTGCTATCAAGATAAAAGTATTTTCTAAAGAAGATGATCCTTTTGATGATATCTTCCAACAGAAAAGAACACTAAAAGAAGTTTTGCATATGGCTCAAATTCAATTTCCCCTAGCAGAATTCCAAGAATTCAAACTGTACAGAGAAAGGAGACTAGCAAACATCCCCTTCGATAAGTTACGCTTGGAACCAATAAGGGAGCCAACTCCCAGTATCAGTTTAAGTGGAAGTTCAGGTACAAATAAGTCCAGGTCTATGTTTGGGAAAGAATCACTAGAACGCTCTAAACATTCTGAGAGCAACCATAATAAAAGTGAAGGGTCAATTATAGATACTGCCCAGTCAAAAGAGCGCCCAGAGAAACACGGCTTGACCACACCACAGGTAAAGGTTCCCCCTCCCCTCATCCAGCCACCAAAGCGAGTGAGAACTAAGTTGGATAAAGAGTGGGAAACATTCAATGAATTGATTAATACTAAGGAGCAGAACATAAAGACACCTGAGAGTACAGTACACACAATGACAGACACAGTCATTGGAACAGTCAGCAATGCTCTAGAAATGGAGCATATTCCCATTACCCCATCATCTGAAATCATGCTCAAGATAGAGGAGATTCCTCCTCTAGATGTATTTAATAGTCTGTAGCATAAAGAAGTGGTAAGAAGGCAAAGAAAGAAAAGGAAATTGGACAGTGTGCTCTCACCTGAGGCAGAGTAGCTAGATGTCCTTTGGCGAGACCCTACCACTGACCCTTCTGAAAATATGACTAAGTTATCCTAGATCGTAGGAGCCTATGCTTTTGCTACCATTAATAAAGCGCCCGAGGTATAGCAATTACTTAAGGATAGAGAGGAACAAATCCAAATTTTGTAGCGACAGCTATAGCAGGCCAGTGCCAACTACGAAGCAAATGAGAAGTTAAAAAAATTACAGCAAGATTTTCAACAGATGCAGCTGGGATATCAGAACAATTTGGCAGAAAAAGGAAATTAGTTACAGGTTATGCTAGAAATGCATAAAGATGATCCCAAGGTCATAGAGTTTGTCTCAGAAGCCCTTGCCTTGAACAACCAACTCTTGCAACAACAAGAGTCATTACGCCAAATAATATCGCAATGGAGTTCCCATTGTGAAATGAGTGATAAGATTACAAATCAAGTCGTGGAATTACAACTTGACTATGATTTAATTGATAAAAGAATTTCTGATTATTTGAGATGGCAGGAATCAGAGGAAGGAAAGAAAGCAGGCGCACTCATAATCAATGAAGCCCACAAGGAAATGCTTTTCCATAAGTGGGACGCACAGATTAGAAAGGAAGAATACGCAGCGGAAGAAGTAGCGACGGTGGCAAACAACGTCATTGACTGTGTCAATGAAAACCTGCACAGAGAAAATCTCATATCAGAGACCACTCCAGGATTTCTCCCAAAGGCAGAGCAATTGCAGAAAGTTGGAGACAGAAAGCTGAGGAGAGAGCGGAATCCATCAAGAAGTTAACCAAGTTGAATTGGGACACTTACTGGCAGTAATTGGTTAAACCACACAGTCAATGCATGACTTTCAAATGCCTTACAAACTCTGACGAGAAGATAGCGCCAGCACTTGCCGATTTTGTTTTCGTAGGACAACTGAAGTCAGAGGTCAGCCAACCGACGCTCCTCAAGCTGATGCTGAATGCTTGCGATCTTAGAGAACAAATACATAGATAGTTAATTCCAGATATAATTTTAGTTTTATTTTTTATTTATTTTTGCCTTAGATGAGGACGGTCATTTAAACCTCCTCCTCTCATGCATTTAGAGAGTGGTCCTGAAATTTGTCAAAAAAATTTCCTCAGAACATGCACTTTTGCACCCTCAGAGGAGGTTTTTATGAATGAATGGAATGAGATTTATTGATATCTATGTTTAATGTCTGCTACTGAAATGCATTTTTGTACTCTTAGTAGATATTGAATTAAGAAGAGATAAATCTATATTATTGAATCTCATGAGTAGAACTTGTTATCAATGGTACTTTTATCTCTTAATAATTTCTTCTTATGTGTCGAAGTAATATTTTATATTCAGTTATTTATATATGAAGGCTTGAATGTTTGAGTTATCATTTGGCACTTTTGTACGGTGATGACTATTCTATTTATGCTCAATATATGAATGGCTTATTATGCGATATGCTTTTCACAATTGTTTCAGCTAATTTCTTATATGAAACAATTCATTTTTATCGAATTCTTTTCTTGTAGCGATTGAATTATCTTTATTACCAATTTCTGCTAGAAACTATTTTAGATCGCATAAGTAAAAAGTTAAATCCCAAATTAGATTTCGAATTAGATATTTTTTTTCATTAGGATACAATTGCATGTTTTAAATTAGACTTAGATTAAAAGCATTTTACTTAGAAATATTTAGAAAAAGGAAATATCAATTCTTATCATCACACACACAAATTGGGAAACTAGTCCCATTATCCCCAGTCGGACCCACCATCCCAAAGGGAAAAGGAGTTTCTTTCAAAGTCCGGACCAGGTGGGTATCCCCCTTGTTGTAGACCCGATTTTCGGGGCTTCAACACAGCCGAATCGACAAAGCAATACCAAAGAGTCCCTACTTTTTGCCGAGCAACCCACTTCAAGCCACTCTGCCTCCACCTTCTAATTGACTCAATACCGCCACTCACTATAATTTGAACACTCTCTCTGCATACACGCTGTTACATTTTCTCTGTTCATTGTGGTATTGTTGCAACCATTTCTCATACAACATACAGCACTTGAATTCAGTCCCATACATAGTCTCGCTCCCATAACGTTGCTCCTCAGTCTGCCTCCTGGTCACTTGCTATGATACGTATATCAATCATTAACTGAATTTGATGATAGATTAGATTGGAATTCGTAGGGGCACGTGATGAGCATCTGTGTTTGTTGATAGATTTGATTGGAAGTCCCAGTAACACGATGCTCAGGAGGGAGTGTTAACTATCATCATTCCCAAGCGTTCCATTGCCAGACCTCCAACCTCTCCAATACACAAACCTTTGGTTTCCCATTCCACGTTTTTATTGCTCCAGTAAACGTTGTGGCTTTTGGAGAGCCCACGACGCCAACATAGTGTTAGGTAAACTTGACTCGGGATAGAGTCAAAGTTGACTAGGTTAAACAGTGATGGTTTTGGGGCACATGGTATTGTGCACCCATAGTATTATGCCCGTGGTATTATATGTAATGGAGATTATAAAAGGCTGGAAGGACTTCATTGTAATGCAAGACCTGTAGGTGAGGGGTGAAGGCTCACTTGGTCAGATTGGCCAGGGTTTTGGCCAATGCTAATGAGATCTTGTTAGGTTGGGTTTTTCCCTAGATTTGGGGTTTTCCCAAATAAACATTTGCGTTTATGTGTTTATGGTTGTTGCTGGTTATTTTTATATTTATTCCTCTCAGTAATTATTTATGTTATGTAGTAAATTTCTTAACAACTGGTATCAGAGCCAGTTTCCTTGCAATATCGTGGATCGTTTTATTAGCCAATATCATTCATGACGTCGAAACGTTGTGGAAAGAGAGTGATTTGATTAGATTTGTCACATCTGATGTTTGAAGATGTAGATTCAGTGGTTGCACGCTTCCATAAAGTCAAATATGGTGTAGATCTCAAGTTTAGAGCGAGGTTTCCCCTAAATGGCTTGCTAGTCGATGGCAGCGAGTACTAATGGTTAAGGCCATGGATCAAGTGACAAGGTCTAAGATTCTACAGCAGACTATGGATTGAAGTGTGTTCACAAAGCCGGAGTCACAGGCGGCGGAGGAAGCACCGGTTCTAGTTGTGAAGGAGCTAGAGATGGTAAGATCTGGTGTGGATCTCAATATCGACTATCGAGAGTCTGGCATGAGACGTCGATAATGCATCGGAGGTAGGTTAGGTCTAAGGTACGGGGCTTCGGTGACGAGATACTTGCAGGTCGTTGAAGCTAGTTACAGGTTCGAATATCTGAGATAGATCCTGTTTCTTGTCACCTTTCTGTGGTTGTCCTGATCCTCCCGAATGCAGGCTAATTCGAACACTGTGGAGAGTGGCGCCTAGGACCTGGGTAAGAGCTTGATGGAGATATCTTGGCTTGACTATGTCTTGGCTCTTTTTGTAAATGGCAAGGAGGGATCTAGGGGCGATGATGGGGTCAGCTGTCATTTTGAGGGAAAATTCGCAACTGTTGATACTCTTGAATACATCTCTGGCTGTCCTGATTGGTTGCGTTTTGTTCCTTGTTTGGCGGAGAGGGGGATTGGCTCCCTCAAAGCCATCAGAGATGCCAACCCTCCTGGTGAAGTCACCCGAGGCGAGGGTTTCAAGGACTCAACTTAGAAATTAAAGGCAGTTAAACTTGACAAGAAGGTAGCAAAGAAATGAAACAAGGATGTCCGCAATTGAGAGAGGATGGGCCAGAATTGCAACAGCAATAAAAATAAAAAATAAAAAATAAAAATAAAAAATAAAAAAATTAATGAAGTCAAAATTATTGCATGTAAATGGGCATACTACTGTAAGACCTAGTAAGGCATGTGTACCCCTGGATAATCACTGGTAAAGTCTAGGTTAGACCTGGGTGATAGGGGGATGTCAGGTTAACAATACCCTGGGTAAAAACTCTAAGGGGTGTAAGGGCTAGAGTGAGCGGGATTGTCTCACTTAGCAGGTTTGGCTGGAGTTAGTCAAGGAACCCCAAGTCAAGTTTAAGGGGGGAATTGTTAGGTAAACTTGACTCGAGATAGAGTCAAAGTTGACCAGGTTAAACAGTGATGGGTTTGGGGGACATGTATGGTACACCCATAGTATCTGCATTGGTCATTAATTATAAGCGGATAAAAGCCGGAAAGAATTCATTTAATGCAAACCTGGAGGAGCAGTGAAGCTCACTTTCAATGCCAGGTTTTGCCAGTAATAGATCTTGTTATTTGTTTTCCCCGGATTTGAGGTTTTCCCGGTAAACATTGTTGTTTTTATGGTTATGGTTGTTGCTGGTTATTTTTATATTTATTCCTCTCAGTAATTATTTATGTTATGTAGTAAATTTCTTAACACATAGTAACGAGAAACTCCAAGTGTTTTAACAATCGGCTCCAAAATAACAGAAGATAGATTTGAGTAAAACCAATCTATCATATTATTTAGATACATCTCCATGGTACAAGAATTTATGAGTTCCTGAATGAGAGAGGCAACAAAGTGGACATCTTACCCCAAAAGTTGTATGGCACTAGTCTGAGCAACACCTGCAAAGAGGAAGTTCCCAAAATAGGTTGGGGTTAAGGGAGGTTTTATTTGGTCTTTCTGATCGGCAAGCACTGAAATATCAATGGGCTCATTATCTGGAATCTCTCGAGCTTTGGTTAAGCATCTCAAAAATGTGTGATGACTGCCACAAAGGAACTTGAAGGCTGCACTCTTTCTTTCACTTTCGAACCATTTTTTCGCTGAATCAAAAAGTATACAATTCGACATTTGTTTCATATTTCATGGATTTGATTATCTGAGCACTTCCTTCATTTGTGTTCTCCATCTTGGCATTGTCAGTGTTAACGTTAATTTCTTAATGATTCAAGGGTGGTGAATCTTCTCGCACAAACTTCAAAATCTATGCTTCCTTGATACAATCAGTCACAACTTCTTCAACTCTCCAAGAAATGTTGGGCAGCACCCAAATCTTCTCATCATGTTTGAAGATTTCTCACATGTGCTCAGGCTTTTTTGAAAAAGGAAGCCCTCTACTACAATCTGCCCAGCACTTCATGAAATGCCAAAAGGAACTCTCGTCTACAATAACTTTTTTCACTCCCTTGTCTTCCATCATTTTTCTCACTTTTTTCATGTCCTCCCATCTGTCGGTGGCTGCATAAATTCATTGGGTACAATTCTATAAGGTTTTTTCTACGTGCTCTCCTAACTTCATATTTGTATAGACTCTACAGGCAACAAGTAGAGATACCCATCTACCAACATTGGGCTTAACTGGCATTTTATTAATAAAGCTTTGTGCCTCTTAAAGTTGCCCAACACAGCTAAAAGGTTGCTTTTTCTCAGCTTGAATTGTTTGGAAAATGGCTAAAATTAATGATACAATAGAATTATTGAATACCCTCATTCATTCAACTACTCATAGTCTTGCCGATATTCAAATATGTCTACAATATTCACAAGAAATGATCAAGTTTCTGCAACTTGAATCTAAATTCCAACAAGAAGAGCTACATCAAAATAGCCATCATTCTAAACCTATTTTTGTTCAGAACATTGAGACAGCCACCCATCGGCAACAAGTCAATATTGTTGAAGTTCATTCAGATTTAGTACCCAATGAAGAAACAGTTGTACATGTAGATGCAGAAGTTCAATTTTAACTTCCTAAGCCCATCATCAGACCTTGGGAAGAGCTTTTCCACAACAAGCACAAAACAGGTCTTAGATCTAATAAGAAGATTTCCTTTCATATTCTAGATTTCTCAAAGCCCATCCAGTTTTAGAGTGTTGGATTCCTTCATGATATTTCACCTTCAGTTGTTCGAGATTATGCTCCTCTTCCACAACAATAACAACAAATTATGAATGCCAACACTGTGACAGAGTTGGCCATATGAAAGATCACTTTTTTGATCTTCATCCATGTAAGCATTGTCATAAAACCAGTCATTCTTCAAACAGATGCTTTAGAAACAAACCTCCTACAAGAACAAAGATTCATCTTGGATGGATCGCTTCTTGGTAATGGGCTTCAACAACCAAGAGGATATTTCTCTCATACAACAGGATTTGTTCTCGAGTATTGAACAGTCTTGCAGTTGCGTTTTCTTCATCTTCTGAACTTGTATCTGACAAGGGGGGAAGTGATGGTCATCTACAAGCTTCAAAGCCACATCAAGCAAGCTTGAGCCACAACCTGCTATACCAGATTCATAGTTGTAGCCAGAGACAAATATGCCCTTGAGCATGCCTTCAGTCGATGATACCTCTTCAAAGAATTGGGGACACTTCCTCTAGCAGAAGACTTCATCTTCTTGCCAGTTTTGGAAGAGTTCTAGGAATTGCATTAAGCATTGCAGAGTTTTTGGTCATCCTTAAACCATCACAGGTTGAGACCTCCCTTTTCAGGTTGAGGTTCTCCCTTTTATGCGGAGTGAGACCTCCCTTTATTGGTTGAAGGTTTCCCTCTTCAAAACATCACGATCACTTCCTCTTGAGCTTCACGCCAGACTTGGAAGAGTTCTAGGAACTGCACTAAGCATTCCAGTGTTGGTGGTCATCCTTAAACCACCTCCCTTATACCAACATTTCAGAGAGCACATTCAGCCTAGTGTTGCCCTGCATTTATGCACGTTTTATATTACAGCTCTCTTCTTGGACTCATACGTAACCCTTCAGATTAAGGAAGGGAAAGTTGGACACTAATCCTCTAAGGGTTGGTGTGGAAGCTAAATAGTCTAAGGAATTACAAGAGACCTTGGAATATGAAACCAAAGGCCATATGAATGTACTATAAATGTATATCATTTGTTAATAATAGATACACTCTCATTCTTATCATTCATCTGTTGTTTCTGCCATGTATGTGTCTAATAATTGTTATGATCTATAGATTGCATATTCGTGACATGTTTAACGAAATGCATGTCATGGCTAGTAGGGGTACAGTTAAGTCTTTTTTCAAGTATTTACAGTTGTATCATTCTATCAGTGTTATTTTTCATTCGTGAAGATTTCATGGAGTTCTAGGCAATGGCCTGATTCTTAGCCCTTAAAAGTTGGCATAGAATCTAGGGCCGCAAGCTCAGAACTAGCTAAAAAACACACAAGTCGCTTGCATTCCCATGTTGTGAGAGTGACTAGAGGGCCCCAGTCACATGCATGCCCATGTCATGGGAACGACTAAGGCTCTAGAGCAATGAAGTGTCAAATTGTCTCAGGGGTTGATCACCTAGAAGGGTTGGTTAGCTCAAGTAGGTTTTGTGACATGTGCAGAAGGTCATATCAGTTGTGTTGTGTTGGTTTCACTTCCCTAATTGTGCATGGGGAGTTGAATCAAATTTTAGTAGCCTCTCGTCACATGTTTACTCCATCGAACCATTTAACTTGGGTAAATGTGGGAGGAGGGTGTTAAATCAAGGATTCTTTTCTGACAAGGATGAATGAGTATTCATGAGACAAATAGTAAAAATAATATTTAAAACAAATAAATAAGAATAATAATAATAATTTAATTTTAATGCATGGTTTAGGTTATGAGACACTTACTAATTTTTTGTTTTGCATTTATTTTTTTTGAAATAAAAATCATTAATTTTATGTGAAATCTAGAACGGAATTTGTTGAAATTGATCCAAATATTTAAATCAAGCTTCAATAATTATATCTTTATGTAACTAAAACTTCAATGTGATGATCCTTAAACCTCCTTTAAGTATGTTATGCCTTGCTAGTGTGATGATCTCATCTTCACCAGGAGGAATGCCCAATTGATTGACCATGTGAAGTCTCGATTTAGTTAAACCACGTTGCTCACCTATGAAATAGGGCACCCTTTCAAATTTTTCCATGTTAGGTGTAAATACCCCAATATTAAGCCACATTTTTCCCTTTCTTGTGTAATAGAATATCTTTTCAAATTTCTCGTTTTTCCCCTATTCTTGTTTAAATGTATGGATTGTCGTTAAGAATAGAGTGTGGTGTACAAAAACCAAACACCTCTTCAGCTTATATTAATATATGCCTTATGAACATTCTACTCACTTTTAATAAAAATATCATCAATTAATACAATAATACAAAATCCAAAGGCAATGAGACACTTCTAAAGAGATTCCACCCAACATGATAAAAAAATTGTCTACAAGGACCCAAAGCCACAAGAAAATATCTCTAAATTCCAAACAGAATATAGTAAAGTATGGATGTTTTTTGTACCATCTTACATATTTTAAGATATATAACAGTGTTCACATCACAATTCAAAATCACTAAAATATAATGGAACAAACTTACAATAAGCATATTCAAAACAACGAGATTCAAGACATTTATCCCTATCTTTTTTGTGTCTTTTTCTTGGTATAAATAATAGGTTGGCATTTATGATTTTTATTTGGCTAATAAACAATTCATATCATTAGGCCATATTTGTCATAGTAAATTTCAATCATAACTTCATTCAAATAGAACACAAAAATTATCATTTACATATTCTTCCCATGGGCACCACATAAATATGGTTATTGCTACGGACACTCCATTGGAAAATGATTAAGTAGAAATGGTAGTAAAATGCATAGCAAAATACACAAATCATCACCATTAGATTGGAAATAATCACAATATCAGTTATTGAGAGAACAACCATCAATTAAATCTCAAAATATTGCAAAAATTGGTACCATCAACAAAAAACCATTTCAGACCTTCAACAAATAATACCAAAAAGATGAATACTCAATTAATCAAGATATATTAACATAGATAAGGTTCCAAATTACTCAAAAAAACATCCAAGTCTAAATATCTAATAGATTAAGGTCACAAAATATAATTGCAAAAAATCCTTACATGAAAAACTCAAAGTTCGTAAAGTCAGAAATGCAAATAATGTCCATCTCTTTACACAAGGGAACAAGTAAGAGCACCAATTGTTGATCTTCATCCTAAAATATGCAGATCCACTTCCAAAAAATAACATAACACCTAATACTCATCCCAGGTAACCATTCTGATAAAATTTGGAGAAACAAAGCTTGTAATAACATTTCATACAGGAGGCTAGTTTTATAACCATGTCCTTAAAGCAAATTTAGGAGGGGTTGAAGTTTTATAGGTAACACGTTTCTTCCAGTTTCTTCTAGCATGTCTAACCCAGATACTTTCGGGTCCATTTTCTTGCAGTTGGTCTTGTCGTTCTTGTAGATGTGATCAATCTCAGGCACAAGCAAATCATCAGGGTTTGGATAAATCAATAAGGAGTAGATTGACAATAAAACCTTCAAATCAACAAAATATTTGTGTTGCAGACACAATATTGAAAGGAAGAAACCAAAGGAAACATATTCATGAAAAAAGGAACCAACTCTTCTTGTTTTTCATGATTAAATGGACCAACTTAAGAGGAACGATAGTAGAAGGCATCCAACACAACTATTGAGGTAAGGGATACCCTTATCTCCAAATTGTATATATGTGTTGAGGTAAGGGGTACATATAGTTATATAGGTATGTAATTATATTATTTTTATGGAGGAAATACCAAATTAATGTTTGAATGAAACACAACTACAAAAAGATGAATGGCTAGTGAAAGAAACTTACACCCAAAAGTAGGTAGCAAAAAAAGGTTGAGTTATCTCAAACATTCACCATTTGAACTATTCACTAGACCTAAATACAAAAGGTACAAAATTAACATCAGATTCATACAAACAAATCAATAAAAATACAACCAATAATTATTATTAATTATCCAACATATGTAAATACATAAGGAAAGTAAAAGTAGAATGTTTTAAAAACTAACCCTTTTTTAAATTTTCACAAAATCTGGAAAAACTATGTAATCACTTTCTTCTAATGTACGTATCATTCCTAACATTGTGTGATAAGTTTTTGATTGCTATAACAAGTTCAAGCTATACAAAATCATGATCTGTCAAATCATAATTCTACATGTGATGCCCATTTACTCTACTATACCAACATAATTGAAGCTCGATGCCTTCTAATCTATCCAAAAGGCTAATGTCGCTACGGTAATTAAGCACCATATAACCATCCTTCTTCCTTATTCTTTGAACCCTTCCAATGTACCACATTACATAAGAAACACGTTGTTTTGTACTTCGAGGAACACCTATTCTTTCAGTACATTTAGTGGGGGGAATTCAGTTGCTTTCAAACAACACCCCACAATCTGATCCAATTCCAAAGTTAACTGAAACACCCTTTTGTAGAGCCTTCCCATCTCGTGTGAAGTAGACCCCATTTATCACTTTTGTCAAACTATCTTTGGATAATGTTGGATTTCCATTCAACTAACTAGCCAAACATGCTTTCAACATAGATTTACCATCAAGATCCACCACTAGTTTTATAGTTTTTCTTACATTTTCATCAATGGAATCTAAAATTTCATCCAACTCATGTCTCCACTCACTTTACATTATTTGCATTTCACTTTCATTGTGTACCAATGAAGAGGAATATTGTGATATATATTTGGAACAACTCAGTGGGGAATCATCAACTACTTCATCCACAATTTGGAATATTGAATAATTTTGATCCTCTATCCATGGTTTAACCCACCAAGAACATTGAGTGTACTTTTCTAGTTTCATTCCAAGAGTTAATAAAATTTCATGTGCATCCTTCAATCCAATCTTAAGGGCTTCTAAAATTTTAGCATATGAGGATATTGAATCATACTGCAACAATATGTCAATGTTTTGTATTGTTTCTTGATGAAATCTATTCCAAATTCTTTCTTGCTTCTTACGAGATTTATTAAAATGAAGCCCTTGGGGATTTTATTCTTCTTCAACAACTCTATTAAGGGTTCCAGCAGCATGAAGAAAGTCAGTGAAATCATAGGCCCTCTCCACTCCAGCCATCCCACCAACTTTTCTAAATAAGTTCTCACATACATCTAACCTAGTCAAGTGCAAAACACATGGTAAGTTAGAGTATTGATCTCAAAACAATCTCATCAATAAAATTGCAAAATGGAAAGAAATTTTCACATATTGATATGCCTCTCTGCTAATGAAATCTATGTTGACATTAGTATGAGATTGTTTATGTACCCAACATAACTATAATGTGAAGAAATGATGAACTCTTGAAGCATTTCACACTCTTTCCCAAAGGCTCAAACTATGAGACATAAATATGTCAATGTACTCAGCAACAATCATTAGATAAGTATCTTTAGCTAGTGCCCTCTCTAAATTTCCACTTGGTGTACTTCTCAACTCTTTCAAACACCTTTGAACATGCCTTGAAGCAATGTGTTGTGTGGAACCCCAATTTTTTCGATCCATCCTCTCTATATCTTGACCCTTAAGCTTGTGATCATCCACTTTAAAATTGTGACAAACCATTTTGACATGAACAAAACATATGTACTAATTTCCTAAAAACAAATCTCGTTAACCACTAAAATAAGGATTCACTATATTTTTACCATTGTGGATGTAATCTTCATCATGCAATCATGTTACATTGCAACCATTTTACAAACCAGTTAGCCTCCACCCTTCCCAAGGAAGTTGATATCGAAGACCTGATGTTGAACAACTCTATTAAGGGTTCCAACAACATGAAGCAAGTCAATGAAATAATAGGCCCTCTCCACTCCAACCATCCCACCAACTTCGCTAAACAATTTCTCACATACATCTGACCTAGTCAGGTGCAAAACACATGGTAAGTTAGAGTATCGATCTCAAAACAATCTCATCAACAAAACTACAAAATGGAAAGAAATTTTCACATCTTTATATGCTTCTCTGCTAATGAAATTTATGTTGAAATTAGTATGAGATTATTTATGTACCCAACATAACCATAATGTGAATAAATGATGAACTCGTGATCCATTTCACACTCTTTCCCAAAGGCTTAAAATATGAGACATAAATATGTCAACGTACTCAGCAACAATCATCAGATAAGTACTTGTAACTAGTGTCCTCTCTAACTTTCCACTTGATGTACTTATCAACTCTTTTAAACACCTCTGAACATGCCTTGAAGAAATGTGTTGTGTGGAAACCCTATTTTTTTTATCCCCTCTCTATATTTTGACCCTTAAGTTTGTGATCATCCACTTTAAAATTGTGATAAACCATTTTGACATGACCAAAACATATGTACTCGTTTCCTAAAAACAATTCTTGTTAACCACTAAATAAAGGATTCACTATCTTTTTACCTTTGTGAATGTAATCTTGGTCATGAAATCATGTTACATTGCAACCATTGTACAACCCAGTTAGCCTCCACCCTTCCCAAGGAAGTTGATATTGAAGACCTAATGTTGAAAAACTCTATTAAAGGTTCCAATAACATGAAGAAATTCAGTGAAATCATGGGCCCTCTCCACTCCAACCATCCCACCAACTTTGCTAAATAATTTCTCACATACATCTGACCTAGTCAGGTGAAAAACACATGGTAAGTTAGAGTATTGATCTCAAAACAATCTCATAAAAAAAATTACAAAATGGAAAGAAATTTTCACATCTTGATATGCCTCTCAGCTAATGAAATTTCTTTTGACATTAGTATGAGATTGTTATGTACCCAAAATAACCATAATGTGAAGAAATGATGAAATTGTGAAGCATTTCACACTCTTTCCCAAAGGCTCAAACTATGAGACATAAATATGTCAATGTACTCACCAACAATCATCAGATAAGTATATGTAGCTAGTGTCCTCTCTAACTTTCCACTTGGTGTACTTCTCAACTCTTCCAAACACCTCTAAACATGCCTTGAAACAATGTGTTGTGCGGAACCCCAATTTTGTCGATCCATCCTCTCTATATCTTGACCTTTAAGCTTGTGATCATCCACTTTAAAATTGTGATAAACCATTCTGACATGACCAAAACATATCTACTAACTTCCTAAAAATAATTCTTGTTAACCACTAAAAAAAGGATTCACTATCTTTTTAACATTTTGGATGTAATATTCATCTTGAAATCCTACTACATTGCAACCATTGTACAATCCAGTTAGCATCCACCCTTCCAAAGGAAGTTGATATCGAAGACCTGATATTGAACAACTCTATTAAGGGTTCCAACAACATGAAGCAAATCAATGAAATCATAGGCCCTCTCCACTCCAACCATCCCACCAACTTTTCTAAAGAAGTTCTCACATGCATCTGACCTATTCAGGTGCAAAACACATGGTAAGTTAGGGTATTGATCTCAAAACAAACTCATCAACAAAACTGCAAAATGGAAAGAAATTTTCACATCTTGATATGCCCCTCTGCTAATGAAATTTATGTTGACATTAGTATGAGATTGTTTATGTACCCAACATAACCATAATGTGAAGAAACGATGAGCTCGTGAAGCATTTCACACTCTTTCCCAAAGGCTCAAACTATGCGACATAAATATGTCAATGTACTCAACAACAATCATTAGATAAGTATTTGTAGCTAGTGTCCTCTCTAACTTTCCACTTGGTGTACTTCTCAACTCTTTCAAACACCTCTGAACATGCCTTGAAGCAATGTGTTGCATGGAAACCAATTTTTTTTGATCCATCCCCTCTATATATTGACCCTTAAGCTTCTGATCATCCACTTTATAATTGTGATAAACCATTTTGACATGACCAAAACATATGTACTCATTTCCTAAAAATAATTCTCATTAACCGCTAAACAAAGGATTCACTATCTTTTTACCATTGTGGATGTAATATTTGTCATGCAATCCTATTACATTGCAACCATTGTACAACCCAATTAGCCTCCACCCTTCCCAAGGAAGTTGATATCGAAGACCTGATGTTGAACAAATCTATTAAGGGTTCCAACAACATGAAGTAAGTCAGTGAAATCATAGGCCCTCTCTACTCCAACTATCCCACCAACTTTTCTAAAGATGTTCTTGCATACATCTGACCTAGTCAGGTGCAAAAAACATGGTAAGTTAGAGTATTGATCTCAAAACAATCTCATCAACAAAACTGCAAAATGGAAAGAAGTTTTCACATCTTGATATGCCTCTCTGCTAATGGAATTTATGTTGACATTAGTATGAGATTGTTTATATACCCAACATAACCATAATGTGATGAAATGATGAACACGTGAAGCATTTCACACTCTTTCCCAAAGGCTCAAACTATGAGACATAAATATGTCAATGTACTCAACAACAATCATTATATAAGTATTTGTAGCTAGTGTCCTCTCTAACTTTCCACTTGGTGTACTTCTAAACTCTTTCAAACACCTCTGAATATGCCTTGAATCAATGTGTTGTGTGGAAACCCAATTTTTTCGATCCATCCTGTCTATATCTTGACCCTTAAGCTTGTGATTATCCACTTTAAAATTGTGATAAACCATTTTGACATGACCAAAATATATGTACCCATTTCCTAAAAACAATTCTCATTAACTGCTAAACAAAGGATTCACTAGCTTTTTACCATTGTGGATGTAATATCCGTCATGCAACCATGTTACATTGCAACCATTGTATAACCGAGTTAGCCTCCACCCTTCCCAAGGAAATTGATATCGAAGACCTGATGTTGAAAAAATCTGTTAAGGGTTCCAACAACATGAAGCAAGTCAGTGAAAATCATAGGCCCTGTCCACTCCAACTATCCCACCAACTTTGCTAAACAAGTTCTTGCATACATCTGACCTAGTCAGGTGCAAAACACATGGTAAGTTAGACTATTTATCTCAAAACAATCTCATCAACAAAACTGCAAAATGGAAAGAAATTTTCACATCTTGATATGCCTCTCTGCTAATGAAATTTATGTTGACATTAGTATGAGATTGTTTATGTACCCAACATAACCATAATGTGAAGAAATGATGAACTCGTGAAGCATTTCACAATCTTTCCCAAAGGCTCAAACTATAAGACATAAATATGTCAATGTACTCAGCAACAATCATTATATAAGTATTTGTAACTAGTGCCCTCTCTAACTTTCCACTTGGTGTACTTCTCAACTCTTTCAAACACCTTTAAACATGCCTTGAAGCAATGTGTTGTGTGGAACCCCAATTTTGTCAATCCATCCTCTCTATATCTTGGCCCTTAATCTTGTGATCATACACTTTAAAATTGTGATAAACCATTCTGACATGAACAAAACATATGTACTCATTTCCTAAAAATAATTCTCATTAACCACTAAACAAAGGATTCACTATCTTTTTACCATTGTGGGCGTAATCTTGGTCATGCAATCCTATTACATTTCAACCATTGCACAACCCAATTAGCATCCACCCTTCCCAAGGAATTTGATATTGAAGACCTGATGTTGAAGAATAATCCGTCAACATAAGTCATCTTCTTCTGCTATGCCTATCCAAGGAATGACCAACAATGGGTCCCAAAAAAAAATCCAAGTGTTTCTCCCACATAGATTCTACCTTTTCCCATTGTTGATAAAAAAAAATTACATTGAACCTATTGCATGTTGGATGAACAACCACAACCAAATGACGAAGCGTTTCATGTAAAGGGTTTTCAATAATAACATGTGCATAATGGTCAATAACATTTTTCTTAAAAGAATCTACTATAATCTCATAGCCTACAACTCCCTCACCAACTCTCACCAAGAAATATGATTGGCATTGATGTTTGTCTTTTCGTACTGTTAGTGTCAGTCTTTACAGCCTTCCTCCAGTGATCAAATGTGATCTTACAAAGTGATTTTGAAGTGTCAAGGTCAAATTTTGTCATTTCAAAGAGTTTTCAAGAAAAATTTGGTCACTAGGCATTAG
>APFE030738702.1:121562-134780 GCA_000404065.3 Pinus taeda | reverse complement strand
ATTTTGTAAATATTCTTTTAAGAAATATGAGAGAAAATAGAGTTAGAATTAATGAGGGAGCCTAAGTTGGAATTAGTTTCTAAGTCTTAGGGATGAGAATCTATCTTTTAGGGATGTTGAGAGATTTAGGGGTTTGTTGAGGAAGTGAAGGGATTGAACATTTAATTGAATGATTTTTTTAAATTGTATAAATTATTAAGCCTCAAAAGGCATTGAAAAGAGAGAGTGTGTAGAGTGAGCAAGGTTCTCCTTGGGAGCCTTGGCAATTTGTAAAAGGGCCAGTGAATTGGAAATCAGGCCATGAAGCAAATTCTGTGTAAATATTTTGTTTTATGTGAATATAAGCATGTTGAAATTGCATATGTGCTGGTGGATAATTGAAGAGCATTGAGCTCTTGGATGCCTTAGATTTGTTTGTGGTTAGATAGGGAAGAAAAGGGCCAACAAAGCTTAACCATCTTGGTGGATGAGGCCATTAATTTGTAATAGCTATGATTAAATGGATTAAGGATTTCATGTCATTCCTGTGTAATTAGTTTATGTACGATTGATGATAGAATTATGTATGCGAAAATCCAGATTGTAAGTTTGTTGGGTGGCAGATTAATTCAATATTGAATTCATATGGCATTTCTAACACAAGTCTATGTTGGGTTTTTAAGTATGTCAATCATGGAAAATGTTGAAAGCTACTGATATTCACCTGTGAATGTATGGCATTTTGAAATTCTGCGTTGATTCTAACGATTGTGAATTGATCAATTGCAAGTGGATTTCAGTTACAAATCATGGGTGGATAATAAGGAGTAGTGCTTGCACTAAATTGTTGTATGTAGAAGTCATATGAAATCGTTGAGTCTTTGCTTAGAAAGCATTGGGAAAATGAATCAAGGGTTACAGATTGTTTATAGCTATAATAGAACGTCGGTAATATGCCTAAGATTCCATCATTGCCAAATCAAATGAGGGCCATATGATCTGCATGTGAAGGTAAATCGCTCGAAAGAAGAACTTTGAAGATGCATTCTGTAGAGAATTGTGCGCATAGTAATAAATAAAGAGGTGAGATCGCCAGTTGGATCGTAGTTGATGGTTTTCCTTCTGAGGCGTTGTGCTTGGAATGATTTAGAACATAATCTGTATTGGGGTTAGTTGAATGCTGGCAGAACGATTCGTTTCGGTGGCTTGGTAACGACATATATATTATAAGCGGTTGAACCAGGAGCGCATCTCGTTGTAAGAAAGAGTTCAGGAATTGGAAAATTAAATGGATCTGTTAATGTGAGCTTTCAGAGGAACCTTGCGCCTGAGTTTAAGTGTTCCAATAGCAGGATTTGGGAGTTCCGTTGAGAATTTGGCTATAAGTTATAACTTATGTGGACAGCGTATCATAGGGGAGCAGAGTCTTATGCGTACATGCGTGAGGATAAAAAGAAACCGTGCTATTCATTGTTATGTGGACTGCGAGGATATAATTGTTGATGAAGCGGATCCAGAACGGAGAGCTGTGCGCCTATGGAGGTCGAGCGTAGCCTAAACCTGAGTGGAAAAATGGTTGGTTGTTCATGGATTTAAGGTTGGAAGTTTCTGGAACAGTGCATGAGTGATACAGAGTTTTGGGTATAAATTTGGATTGCCTTATCCCGCGTTGGAACAGTGCATGAGTGATACAGAGTTTTGGGTATAAATTTGGATTGCCTTATCCCACGGTGGGCTCGCCATAGTTGCCATTTAGCATAATTTAGTATCTGATTCAATACAATTTTAATTTCAGTTCATAAGGGAACCACTTGTGTGAAGATTGTGCTATAACTTCATTGCATATGCTTAACCAATGTCGAGGCAAGGGCGCAGAAAAGCATGGACCGAACCCTGAATGAAGCGTTTAAATTGAGTTTTGATATGATGGGGAATTTGAACGAAGTTGTTGATTTTAGAGTTTAAAAGATCCTGGTTTTGCAGGGTGAAGCAGGCGACCCTTGCATCAACGTGTCTTTCCTTCTGTGAACCTGCGTGTGTACGTGTACGCGCCTTTTGCTCAAATAACCCGCATATATATGCACTTTCATCACGGTCAACCTGCTTATATCTCTCTCTTTACCTGTTGCACTATGATCTGTCCTCTGAGTGAGTTTCCATCACTTGTATCATACCTCTGAGTGAGTTGCCATCAAGGACAACACTTGAATCATAATGCCAATAGGTTCACCCTCACATACCTTACAAACCCTTACTTGTTCGAACCCCTATTCATAGTGATTCACAAACCCTCCCCTTTCGTACACCTATTTGCAATGGTTCGCAAACCCTTCATGTTCGCAGTGGTTCGTATACCCTCATTATTCACAGACCCTCATTGTTTGCCCCTTTTTTTCCTTAGCCCACCCTTGTTTTGATCCACCTAGTAAAATTTTTGAATAAATAACACCCAATAATACATATATCCATATTTAACATAAAAAAAAAAAAAACTGGTTCTCCCCGTATTATATAGTCAATATATTGTTTTAGGATTTTTTTAATTTTTTATACCCCAATATGAATGCACACGATATATTATTTCTTTGCCAGTGAAGCCCACATGTGTAATTATTTCTTTTATTATATTCAACCTCTATATTCTAAAAGAAACCATTCTTACTCTATGTTATTTGATTTACAACGTGACAATTTGGTTTTTCCATTGTCAAATGAATTCTTCAAATAGGTCGGCGTGACGTTTTCACTGTAACTTTTGTTCTGGGATGTTTCAAACCATAAAAATTGGAGGATGCAGATATAATATCATCATGTACCCATGTTTCAAATTATAGAGCTTGGTTCACTAAAATTTCAGATATATTTTCTAAGGAAGTTAGGCTTCTTGAATGCTCATGAAATCTTATCTGAATAGGTCAACTTGGTATTTTCCCTATATCTTTATTTCTATCTTGTTTTAGAATATGAAATCTAGAGGAGATAGAGAAGAGAACTCTAGGTACTAGGGTCCAGGAAATCAACACAGATTTGCAGAGGTTTCTGTGGGGCGAGGTAGATAAGTGTTTTAGCACTCTGAAATGAGTGTAATGGTGATTCTAAAGAATGTTGAGGAGCTGGAGAGGGCATGCAAGTGTCATGAGCCCTCTTCAAACAGTAGAAAAAACATGTAAAACTAAATAAACCCCAAGGTAGAGCACTGAAACACCAATGAATTCCACCTTTAAACTTGATTCATTTAGTTATGCTAAAAGATAGAGATGATGGCACACATAAACATAAGATCAACTGAATTACAGAGAAGAAAACAATGCTAAATCACATTACCAAAAGAATCCCACAAAATGTTGCAAAACCCTGGTTTATTTCCTTGCCAAACTGCAGAAGTGATGTACAATAGTGCTCAATGCATCCACAAGAGTCCAACCTTGACAAATGACTAAGAAAGTACAAGATATAGGCATCAAACCACCTATGCTAGCCATTAGGGGTCGAATCCATGAGTCAAGGATCTGTTTCAACAAGTTCTAAACTAGGAACTGAAAAATAGGCAGTGGAACAGCTTGCCTCTAAAACTATGGAAACTGATTCATTCAGTTCAAAACCACCTAAAACTGATGTATCTACCTCCTTAAGTCAATTTTCATCATTTTTACATCAAAGTACATCAATTTACATCATGAATTTGACCATGAGAGAGAAAAATTCAAACTGGTAGAAGACTAGGCGAAATTCTAAGCAAACAGGCAAAAATGGCAAATTTTTCTCCTATGCGTAGCACCGCTGATTCATGCATAGTGCTTTTTCTAGGCCTGTTTTCAAAGGCTTCCCGAAGTCCAAATCAGGTGCAGGATAGCTCATTAGAAACCTTGGCAAGTCTAATTTCTGGTACAACTTGAATTTTTTTATTTGGAGTCCATTTACCCCTCCAAAAATACAATCTCCCAAGATTGTTTCCTATGTGGAAAAAAAGTGGCAGAGAGGGCACTTTTTGGGTGTTTTTTGCCCTTTTAGAGACCTAAAACTTGTCCAAAATTCTCAGCCATTTCTGAGCATGCATATTTTTTCATGTTTATTCCAAACATGTAATCCATTTTTCAGTAATATGCCTCCATCAAAAGCGTAGCAACAGTGGTGCTACGCACCTATTGGAAAAGCCTATGTTAAAAATTTCTATGCGTAGCACCACTGATTCTGTGCGCAACACCGTTTTCAAATCAAGTTTTGGAGGCCTTCCCTGTGTCAAAATTGGGTTCACGATAGCTTGTTGGAAACCTTATTTAGTATACATTCCAACAAAACTTTAATTTTTCAATTTGGAGTTCATTGCCCTATCAAAAGTCAAATCTCCTAACACTTGTCAAAATGTACAAAATGAAGCTGCCTAAAGGCAGAGTGTTGTTGTAGTCAACTTTTTAAGGTCTTCCTAAACTTCAAATTGAGCTCATGATATCTCATTGGAAAGCTATTTGTGTCTAGTTATCATTTAACTCATCAAGAAAGTCATTTTTCCAACCAAGCTAGGATAAATATTGATTTTCCCAAAGTCACTTCAGAGGTGCATCAATTCTCCTGAGGCAACTATATTTTTGACTTTTCTTTAAAACCATGACACCTTTGTAAAAATTGAAGGAGGTTTTTCTTCCTTGGCATATTATGGATAAAAAAAATCTCTCACTTTTTACAAATTCATTTTTTCTTGCTCAGAAACATCATTTGAGTAAAACCTATCCCGATGTGTGGAATAGGGGATTTGTTGAAATGAAGTGAAATAAAGGGGATAAGGGGCTTCTAAATTCTTGAGAAAATTTTGGGAAGTAGGTAGGGATGTTAGGAAATAGTGGAAAGGTTAATTTCAAAATTTGAGTGAGGGGAAGGGGTCCAAAAGGGAAAAACACAAGCCTAGCCTAGAAAATTGTCAAATTGTAGCAAGGAACTAGGGTTTGTGGGAAAATGAGGAATTTGAGGGATATTAGTGATGGGAAGTATTCAATAAGGTACATTAAAGATAGGGGAAGGTGTATGAACATCAGGATACAAGTTTTGTTGATGATTTGACCATCCAAGAGAAATTATCTTCAAAACCCTAGGAGAGGGAAATGAGCCTTACCCAAGTAAAATTGAAGCAGGAACAAGGTGTAAAATGACCCATTGGAACCTAAAATGATGCTGACAACTCTTTGAATGATGGTACACTCAGCTGAATGGTGACATGGACCGACACTCGGAAAACTTTGGAATGAGTGAAAACAAACCCTAGACCTAATACCTAGTGACCAAATTTTATTTGAATACTCACTGAAATGAAAAAATTTGACCTTGACATCCTAAAACTACTTTGTAAGAGCATATTTGATCACTGGTGGAAGGCTTCAAAGACTAACACTAACATTGGCTCCAATGGGGATAGTAGCTCCTTGGAGGTGCCAAGAACCGCAGATCTTTGGGAGAGCAGACCAGTGCCTTATCCATTGGGAAATATGGAATCAATATCTTGGCAACAAAAACATCAAAACTCAAGACTCAAGACTCAAAACTCATAACTTAAATGATTAAGAACTAACTAACTCAAAACTAAAACAAGACTCTCAAAAGCTAAAACTAAACACTCAGCTGAAACTAGACACTCAACTAAAACAAGTACTTACAAAGATTTTTAATGGCAGCAGACCATCGATATTTGAGGGCTTCAAATCATGATGAAAACCACCTGTCTACTGATGAAATATGTACAATCATGTGAATTGGGCCTTCCAATGTAATCAATCCAGCAAATGGCTACTCACTGAAAGTTTTCTCTCACTTTCGCCGAGCGGGTAGAACGATGTACATGTAAGCAACTCAAAATAACAACTAAAACCAAGGCTTATGCTAACGAACCAGGCAACATCCATCTTCTCTAGTGCTTGTAAAAGAATGCCAAAAGTATCTTGAAATTCCTAAAGCACTAGCTTGTCTTGAGATCTAGAAGCAAAAATACAAGTACTCCCTTCATTATGATCTGAAAAAACAATTGGTTGCTATTTGATAGGAAGGCTTTGAGAAATATAAGCTTTTTTTATCTGTGTGTTGGTTGTGAATTCCGCGAGCATGATAAATTCTGACTCGAATTTTGATACATTATCTCTCTCAATCTCATACTCCTCAATTTCATATTCTATGCCTTTCTTAAACATAAAACAATATTCAAGATTATCAAACATGAAATCCATATCATCTTCATGAAGGAAAACATTATCTGTTCGCTGATCTATAAAGCTAATTTCAAGACTATCCTCACTTTCGAAAGTGGAAGAAGCTTCACTTACACCTTATTGACGATGTGAACACTGCAAACCTACATTAGCTTGGGTTGTAACCTGGCCTTTCAGGAGTTGATCTATCTCATCTTCAGATAGAGGAGATAATACTTTTTGTTTTCTTTTGCTCAAGCAATTATTGTCTTCTTGAAATAACATGAAAAACATGAAAAACCTGAATGGCAGTCCTCAATTCCCTGATCTTTTGAAATTTGAAAACATTGTTGATCATCTTCAAATGACATGGCAATCAAATTATCATTTACCACAGAGTTATTGAAAGAAGATTTTTCACTTACTTGAACAAAGATCTCATCTTGTTTTTCATAAAATGACTGGATTACCTCCTCATGAAGGCTTTGTTCTAATGAAATGTGAACACTTGGGTCAATAAATTTGTCTTCTTCATTCCACATGATCTCAACAGCAGAGCTCTCCTTCATGGGATTCAGAACAAGGTACTCTTGATCATCACGAACTGACTCTAGATCTAAATGAGGCGACTTGACTTTATCACATTCTGAAATTTAAACTTGACTTCCCTGCATACTGTCTTCTTCTATGGATAGGTCTGAAATAAAACCTTCTCTTTCATCATTTTCCATTGTGCTAAGATCTTGATCCAACTACAAATTTTCCTGCGCATCTTGATAAGTATCCTCTTTATGCTACTGAAATGGATTTTCATACAAGGCTTCCATGATCTCATCATCCATGAAGTCATCATCTTCATAAATTCTCTCAAGATTTTCAATAAAATTATAAAAATGTTTGCAATAGTTTTGAACTAATATTAAGGATGGATAAGATTCTTTATACTATTCAAAGAACATAGTATGAAAATCCTTTAAACAGTAAACACAAGCAGGTGGCAAACTTTCATACCAAGATCGGGCTTCACCTTCTAGAGTGGCCATGAATATCTTCGTCAAGTAGTCTTCAGGAAAATCAACCTTCAACTTGTGAATATGCATGTGAAATCTAACGAGATGTAAAGCAACATCATTCCTATTATCATCTTTAAACATAGGCAAATTCCTTTGCCAATCTACCTTTGGAATTTTATTTGGGAAACCGAGAATGTGATCTCAGCTTATGGGAGCATACCTTTGAGTGAACAAATCCATTTTGATAACAATGAATTCACCAAGAAATTCTTCAGGCTACTGGTTCTTGAAGAGTGGAGTTGCCATAAAAATTCTAAATCCTGGAATTCTTCGACACTAGAGTCTCCAGGTGAATGATTTTAGCATTTCAGTGTCTGATCGCTATCCACCATCAACAATCAAATCTAAACTTGATACAGTTTTGCTGAGGAAAATAAAACTACATTCCCCAGTATGGTCGCCAATATGTTAGGGCCTAAATCTACCTCGGGCTGAGTAAGGCAGGTCTAGGATAACATCAAACCACGCTTAACCTGGTAGCTAGCCCTACTAGGTCGGGAGAGAGCTCTCTCCTTGTCAATCTCAAAGAAAAATTATCAAGGAAGGCTTGAGATGACTGATATAAAAACTAATTTTAGGCTAGTTATGTTTTCTCAGAGGAATTTGATTGATTTTAATGGTTGGTTGCTGGATCAGATGAAGAAGACAGTTTTGGGTCCGGGAAATCAACACAGATTTGCAGGGGTTTTTGTGGGGCGAGGTAGCAAGTGTTTTAGCACTTTTAAATGAGTGTAATGGTGAGTCTAAAAACTGGTGAGGAGCTCGAGAGGGCATGCAAGTTTCATGATTCCTATTCAAAAAGTAGAAAAAACATGTAAAACTAAATAAACCCCAAGGTAGAGCACTGAAACACCAATGAATTCCACCTTTAAACTTGATTCATTTAGTTCTGCTGAAAGAGAGAGATGATGGCACACATAAAAATAAGATCAACTAAATTACAAAGAAGAAAACAATGCTAAATCACATTACCACAAGAATCCCACAAAATGTTGCAAAACCCTAGTTTATTTCCTTGCCAAACTGCAGAAGTGATGTACAATAGTGCTCAATGCATCCACAAGAGTCCAACCTTGACAAATGACTAAGAAAGTACAAGATATAGGCATCAAACCACCTATGCTAGCCATTAGGTGTCAAATCCATGAGTCAAGGAGCTATTTCAACAAGATCTAAACTAGGAACTGAAAAATAGGCAGTGGAACAGCTTGCCTCTAAAACTATGCAAACTGATTCATTCAGTTCAAAACCACCTAAAACTGATGTATCTACCTCCTTAAATCAATTTTCATCATTTTTAAATCAAATTACATCAATTTACATCATGAAATTTACCATGAGAGAGAAAAACTCAAACTGGTAGAAGACTAGGCGAAATTCTAAGCAAAAGGCAAAAATGGCAATTTTTTCTCCTATGCGTAGCGCCGCTGATTCTATGCTTAGTGCTTTTTCCAGGCCAGTTTTGGAAGACTTCCCGAAGTCCAAATCAGGTGCAGGATAGCTCATTGGAAAGCTTGGTGAGTCTAATTTTTGGAAAAGCTTGAATTTTTTTATTTTGAGTCCATTTTTCCCTCCAAAAATGCAATCTCCCAAGACTGCTTCCTATGTAGCAAAAAATTGGCAAAGAGGGCACTTTTTGGGTGTTTTTTGCCCTTTTGGAGACCTAAAACTTGTCCAAAATTCTCAACTATTTCTGAGCATGCATATTTTTTCATGTTGATTCCAAATATGTAATACATTTTGCAATAATATTCCTCCATCAAAAGCATAGCACCAGTGGCGCTACGCACCTGTTGGAAAAGCCTGTGTTAAAAATTTCTATGCATAGAGCCACTGATTCTGTGCACAGCGCAGTTTTCAGATCAGTTTTAGAGGCCTTCCTAGTGTCCACATTGGGTTCACGATAGCTCGTTGGAAATATTATTGAGTTTTATTTCCAAAAAAACTTTAATTTTTCAATTTGGAGTTCATTTGCCCTGTCAAATGTCAAATCTACCAAGGCTGGTCAAAATGTGCAAAATGAGGCTACCTAAAGGCAGAGTGTTGTTGCAGGAAACTTGTGAAGGTCTTCCTCAACTCCAAATTGAGCTCATGATAGTGAATTAGAAACATATTTATGTCTAGTTATCATTTAACTCATCAAGAAAATCATTTGGCCAACCAAGCTTGGAGAAATATTGATTTTCCCAAGGTCACTTCAGAGGTGCATCAATTCTCCTGAGGCAACTGTATTTTTGACATTTCTCTAAAACCATGACACCTGTGTAAAAAGTGAAGGAATTTTTTCTTCCTTGGCCCATTATGGATAAAAAAATCTCTCACTTTTTACAAATTCATTTTTTCTTGCTCAAAAACATCATTTGCATAAAACCTATCCCGATGTGTGGAATAGGGGATTTGTCGAAATGAAGTGAAATAAAGGGGATAAGTGGCTTCTAAATTCTTGAGAAAATTTTTGGAAGTAGGGAGGGATATTAGGAAATAGGGGAAAGTGGAATTTAAAAAATTGAGTGAGGGGAAGGGGTCCAAAAGGGAAAAACACAGGCCTAGCCTAGAAAATTGTCAATTTGTAGCAAGAAACTAGGATTTCTGGGAAAATGAGGAATTTGAGGGATATCAGTGATGGAAAGTGTTTAATAAGGTACATTAAGGATAGGGGAAGGTGTATGAACATTAGGATAGAAGTTTTGTTGATGATTTGGCCATCCAAAAGAAATTACCTTCAAAACCCTAGGAGAGGGAAATGAGCCTTACCCAAGTACAACTGAAGCATGGACAAGGTGTAAAATGACCTGTTGGAACCTGCACTAATGTGAAAACTCTTTGAATGATGGTACACTCAACTGAATGGTGACATGGACTGACACTTGGAAAACTTTGGAATGAGTGAAAACAAACCCTAGACCTAATACCTAGTGACTAAATTTTATTTGAAGATTCACTGAAATGAAAAAATTTGACCTTGACATCCTAAAACTACTTTGTAAGAGCACATTTCATCACTGGTGGAAGGCTTCAAAGATTGAAACTAACATATGCATCACAAGCTGGAAAGGAAGTTAGCGATCAATCCAAAGTGATGGTTAAACCAACAGCACATTTCAGGAAAATTCATACATACTTCTACAGAATAGTCCATACATGCATGTGTAGGAAAACAACTACATATATCATTTAGAGTAAACTAGATAACATAAAATACAATACAACATATGCATAAAAGTGTTGGCTCTATTATATTAAGAAGTGTAAGTTCCAATCATACAATACATCCATGTCCAACCACTAGTTCTATTAGTGGAACGTTACAGCCACAACCACTTGCTCCTCCAAAGAGATGTATTAGCTTTGCGCAGTGGAGAAGCTAAGGCTCATTACAATATTGTCCAAGATTTCTCTAGGATACTCCTATCGAAGCTTGGCTGGCCAAAAGCCTCTGCAATGACTTATGAGGTTCTATTTATAGAAAAGGGTGGGGGGGGCCTTGACATTCCCCTTTGTGACAGTTCATCTACTCTCATGATTCATCATCTACTCTATGACTATTACATCCAACTATCGACACTTGAACTTCCACTTGACATGACATTACATTACAATGCACATGTGTTCATGTGAGACAAAATGGCTTGAGCAATTCATGCAAGACATCATTGAAACTCGGGCCATTGTGGTGAGACCAACTCTTTGACATGCTTGTGATGGTCAACTTGGTGAGTTGATGCCAAGATTGGTCGTCCGTGATGGTCTGCATGCTCTCCATGGTGACATACTGTTGGAGCGAACTCTTGCCTTCATTGCATCTGGGTGACTTGGTGTGGCTCCTTCATCCCACTCATCTCCTAGCATCTGCATGGTAGTCTTGGTGCAACCAAACCAGCAACATACTAATTCATAATGTGTGTGATGATCTTCCAGTGTGTGTTGGTAGTCATGCACTTCAACTATCAACTACATGATCAACTCCAGTCGGACTTGCTTCTTGTCTTCGCCTTAGTGAGTGTGTTGAATGGGTTGGATCGCATGCATGCGCACAATGCCATGCATGTTGTAG
This sequence comes from Pinus taeda, assembly GCA_000404065.3. NCBI lineage: Eukaryota > Viridiplantae > Streptophyta > Pinopsida > Pinales > Pinaceae > Pinus > Pinus taeda. The sequence continues at coordinate 123,504 of APFE030738702.1, read as the reverse complement.
AATCCCTTTCATGTGATCAATAACACTGCTCACCATGTTTGCTCCATGCCAGCTATTGGGATGGATCTATAACCTGTACGGGTGCAATTTCATTTGTGAGTGCATGTTGCGCCCCCTGTTGTTCATGTTCCTGCGACAACTCATCCACTTGTTTGTGTACCTCATGTTCTTCCTTGAGTTATTTCTTCGGCACATGAAACTCCTTCTTTGTTCCATTCTTTGTCTTCGCGCGATCGAGCCATCACCTCATATCTTGAGTCTCCAAAGTTTCTTTCATCATTAGTGGATCTGCTTGAGCTTGCAACTTTCTTTCGCCTCCGTGTTATTAACAACCTTTCTCTTGCATTCGTTGCATCTGGTATGCTGCCTTCAGCTGTTGTTCATGATTTTTCTCATTGTGATGCTACTGCCATCACATCTTGATGTCCTTACCTATGAACAGCTTGATATTTTTGTGAGTAGGCAAGCTCATGGACACTTGATCGACTAAATCCCCAAGTGTACTATGAATGATATCTTTGACTCTGCTCTCCTAGAAACCATCCTACTTCTGTTGCTAAGAGGCAAATGAACACCTGTGATACCTAGAGACATGGCAACACTCATGGCAAGCAATTTGTCAGTCAAAAACCAAAATGAACTTGAGAGATGACTTGCAACATACCTGTGTGACTAATCATGAAGGTTGCACAATTTCGGCTAGGAGGTTGGGAGACTGACTGCCAAGACTACATAAGGCACAGTTTGGGTTACTGAGAGGCTAACTGACTGCTCGAACTACGCAATGCACAATCCAGCCTGATTGTTGACTGTTGCAATTGCACAATGCACAATTTCAGCTAGAAATGACTGCAGGCTCAGTGACTGCATTAAGTAATTTTCTGGGCTAGCAGTCACTGTCTCTCACGATTTTGCAAAGTAGGCCTAGGGAATAGCTACTGTAGAGCCTCTAACCTACACCTCATCATTCACTATTATCTACTGTTTTTCATCACCTATCTCTCTCTTTCACCTCATTTTCCCTGTTAAACCACCCAGATCATTACATTAGATGTCATTAAGCATGATCAAGTGAACTTTGCTAATGTGTCACTGTTTTGTTTAGATTTTGACATATTTACAGGCATTCCGCAGCTCTCTGCCGATTCCGCAGCTATTTGATGATTCCGCAGCCATCTGGAGATTCTGCAGCCTTTTTGTTGTTCTCAAGGTTCCACGTGTCATTTTTCCAAACGAGCCACATGGGTACTTAGGTATCAAGGTGCTCGAGGTTCCTGTGCCATTTGTTCAATCATCCACGTCATCCATACCTCCGGTCAAACAGGGGCAAGATCCGGTCAACAAAGGCAGCTAACGGTGATGCGTAAGCTGTTTGGTCACGTCAGCTCAGACGGTGGCTTGCTCGTGTTTTGCAGGACGTGGGGAACATAATCTAATTTTGGATTTAATCCCCATGACGACCAGGACCTCCAGCTCACCCACGCAGGCTCATGACGTGTTTATTTAGTTTTAATTGCACATGACAGTTTGTTATTTTCCATTTCTAGCAGCACGCATAGGCTATCCTTCAGATGCCTATAAATACTTGCGTCTGCGTACGCTTAAGAAGACTTTTATTTGTTGTATGTTTGTGAACTTGTTATAATTTTTGAGCGATTCTAAAACTCTGTTTTTATAGTGCTGTTCTAGCACTCTTTACTGTGAATTTCTGCATATGGAATAATAGAACCAGTGCTGTTTTGGAGCTTTCAACACTTTGAGTTTTCTTGGGTTATGTGAATGGAGGGCCCCTGTTCATACTAGCCTTGTATAGTATTTTCATGTTCAGCATTCTCTTTTCTTGATTTATGTACAGCATAATTTACTTCACTTTAATTCGTTTTGGATCCTTTCTTTAAGCTGATCAGCATTGCTTTTTTGCAAGTTTTGACCCGGGATTATT
>APFE030738702.1:101313-121277 GCA_000404065.3 Pinus taeda | reverse complement strand
ACACAGTACTATGTGATATAGGCAGAGAGTTAGAAAGAGCAAAATATTATCACTAGTCTTTAAAGTAGATTTTCTCATTTTTTATCAGTTATTAGACTTACTTTTAGCTACTTCTTAATCGTGTCTTACACAGTACTATGTGTTAGAGGCAGAGAGTTAGGAAGAGATAAACATTATCATTGGTCTTTTAAGTGATTTCTTATTTTTGCAGCAACATGAATGGTGTCTAATACCATTAGAAAGTGGTTCTTTGCTTTCAGTTTATTTTAATTCATTTCCTTCAAAGTCTTCCTTTTCAACAAATAGTTAGAAACCACACTAATCACACATCCTCACTCATTTAGAATTCACTACACACACACCATCACTCATTGTTTATAAATACATCACTCCATTTTAGGAAGATAAAATAATCATAAACAACACCCCCAAACGACAAAAAGCTTTAAGAGGTTGCTTAAGTACATATAGTACACCTTCACTTCATCAGGTTACGAGCCCCGGGTTGACAATTAATGATATCAATTTAGGAATACTAAATTGACCAAACAGCTACTGGGCATAATTGTGCATTTCTAGAGAGGAAGGAAGAGATTTCCCTCTCAGTATTGTGCAATGTTGTCTGGTGATGTAGACTCTAGGCCAAGGCTGCCCAGACTTGTCGACGGGCAGCTGAACGCAAATGTGAAAGTGAATGCATGGAAATACTGAGTGTAAGCATAAATGAATTATCTTTCATGCAAACAGTGAATGAAAAATTCATAAAATTGAACAACGTGCATGTGGGTGAGGCAAGTCACCGAATCGGTGACCGTTCATGAAAAACAATTTCATGCATGCAATAATAGTGAGATGTTAACGAAAACTGAAACAGTGCTAGTACAAGCTAATATGTATCAAAATGACAGCAAGAACTCACTGAAATCAAGAAGACAGTGTTTATACGAAGCAAAACACAAAAAGCACCAAAAATGCAACACAAGAAATGGAAAGCAAGATTACCCCAAAACAGTCGAGCTGAATGTGCCGACAGCACCTAGATGTGATGTGGGATGTCAGAGCTACAAGGTTGATGTGAGGAATGAGCTTTGCAGCGTCCACTTGATAAGTTTTGATAACATCAAGGTTGTGATGCTTATACCACAAATCTAGGGAAAGCGATATTTGGTGGGAGGTTTTTGAAATGATCCTTGCATGTAACCTCCAACTGCCAAAAATAGATCCCTAGAACAAGGGATGCCTTTGCATGTTGCCTTGGGAAAAGTAGCCCATGCATGCAAGTTTGTTTTGCTCAGTTCCAGAGGGAACCGGTCAACTCAGTTGCACATTCAAGAGGCTTCTCAACTGATGGGAGAAAATGTGCATTTCTAGCTGGGAGTTGGGCTAGTTTCCCAGGATATTTGCACAATTTATGGGTAGAGCAACTAATTGTTGCCTATATTTGTGCAAATTCTAGGCTGAGCAGCCCTGTTGGGGAAAGTTTCGGAATTCTAGAGCCTAACAGGCTGCCAGTCAAGATTGCACAATTTCTGGAGGGAAGGCTAGTTGCCCTCCAGGATTGCGCAATTTCTTGGGGGAGCTACTCACCCTATAGTTGGACCAAGTTTGGTTGATCAGCCTATGAGGGTAATGCATCGAGCTACGATCGACAGGCTACCTTTGTGCAAGAAAAACATTGAAGCTTGTGTACTTGATGAAGCAAGACATGTTATTGTGAAGGTTGGAAGGGAGGCTCCAAAATGAACCTAAGGCAAAATTTTGGAGGGTGGTTGTAGCTACTACAACACTTGGCGACACACTGGTAGAAATTTGGCTCTCTGAATGGACCTTGTTCATGAAAAGCAATTCTAACACCTCCAGAAGTATTGTTCAGTTCTCAGCTCTCTTAGTTTCCACACTAGCTTGATTGTAATATGTAGCATCTGCCAAGCTCTTGGTCGATTGACAAACATTCCAAGCCAAGGAAACATAGTTTTTTCGATTGGGGTTTAGGGGTATATTGGTGCATAAGAAGTATAGTCGTCAAAGTCTTATTTTCATCTCTGGTGTTGCTCTGATGCTAGCAGGCTTGGATAGTACCTTGGCGGAGTCACATAGGAACACAAGCATGGCTATGCTTCCAATGAACCTGGTCAGTACCTTGGTGGAGTTACTTGCATCACCTCTCTATGGAGTTACTTGCATCACCTCTTCTTTCGCCTTATCACTTTCATTCTTTTCAAACTTTTTTTAGCTTTTTCATTTTTTTCATTTTTCATCTTCGTAACTATGCATAGCACTTATTCATTTCAAAGGTAGAAGAGGGATCCCAACTTATTAAAAGTAGAAGAGGTTGTTCCTACAAAGGAGTAGTTTATTATACCTCTGATGTGCTTGTTAAGGTTTTCCCCCTCACCTTACTTCTACTTGGTTGAGCTCAAAAGGATTAACCCAAAAACAACCAACTAGAGTAGGTGATACTAGTTAGCATGCAAGTCTTGTGTTTTAACCAAGGTTCACTATGAACATTATGTATTTTCCTTCAATGTATCATGGACTAAAAAGTAACAAATTCTTCATACAGAGGCAGGATGACAGATAACCAAGTAGTGATAGCAGTGCAAGGCCTCTTGTACTTTACCTTGCTTTCTTCAAGAGTCATACATGGTTTCATGTGAAACTATCCTACAAACGAAACAAGTGAACTAGAAAAAAACAAAGAAAAGCAAGAGCAGAAGAAAAAGTGAAAGAAAATCAAGTATGCAAGCAAATAACTCAAAAGAAAACGCTACTCCTACTCCTCAGCTAATAGTGCATGGGCCATCTCATGTGAAGTGATACTTCCAATGCAGCCACCAACACATTGGTTGACCCATGTTGGTGAAGGCATGGTTCGTGAACAAGACAGCTATGAGAACCAGCAAACAAGAAAGATGTACCAGTGAAGACAAACACAGTCTAAGCTTACAAGTGACCATAGAACAAAGATGAGTGAAAGTGCATGACATGAATTCTGTGGGGCTGCCATGATGTTGTGCTACACTGCATGCAGATGTTGAGTGTATGCATTCATTTGATTGTGACATGAAAGAAAACATGAGAAAGATAGACCACCTGTGTTGTGCATGTGTGCTTGTTGTGTAATATTCCTCCAATGCATGAGCAATGGGATCATGTAGTTCGTGTGGAGTAAGTGAAATTTGGGTGTTTGGTTGATCTTCTATACAAAGCAAAGAGTGATGAGGAGCCTTGAGTGTTTCAAAAATTTCCTAACTGGAAGTGAAACCAACCTCAGGACAGCGAGGGCCTGACATAACCATCAACTCAGGCTAAAGTGCCTCGACAGTCTGGGGGGTTTCGACTTCGTTGATAGATAGATCATCGTAGACCATTGTCTTAGACAGATTAACAATGATTGAATCAACATCCTGATCAGATGAGGAAGTGAATAGATCACGACAACCAAAATCAGAAAATTCGATATGTCGGTCGGCATCCTCATGATTTGATGAATCATGCAGAGGGGTAGATAAGAAGAAAGGACGTTCACCCTATGTGTTTTCAGGAAAGACAGATAATAGATTGGACAGACTTTTTGAGGAAGATGTGCCCTCTCCACACTGTAATGACAGACTGACATCTGAGGTGTCCTATGAATGATTGAAAGTAGAAACATCTGTACATATCTTTTCACAGGGGAAATCAGTAGTGGCAGAATCACAAGGGATGTCATGATGAAGCGGATGAGGCCGACTGAAAGGGAGTCATCCTTCACTGTGGGTTCTTCTTTAGATTCCCACACACACTCATCATGAATGATGGTGCAGGTTGGTTTCATAACACCAACTTCGTCAACAAATTGATCCTCGTTCACAACAGTTGAGGAGTCTGAAATGGAAGAACACAAGACGGTACAATTTAGAGGATCAACAGAACGCAGGGACAGAGGTCGAGGGAACGAATCCATGTGACAAACAACAGGATTGCAAGCCAAATATGTGTAGATATCGGGAGCAAGTGGGTGGGAGGATGTGATAATTCAACAAAATTGTGTGCATGATATCCCATCTCACTCCACGGTGGTGGAGCTATTTGATGAGGTGAAGGAGGACAGTCACTTGTGACAAAAACTATGCCTACCTGTGATTGTGCAATGCCATCACCGAAGTGTGTTTAGTGGGGTTCAAATATGTGAAGAAGATACGCAAATCTTCCATCAATAAATTCCCAATCAATATCATCTTCGGGGAATCAATATGCAATATTACAAAAGTGTGTGTAAAACTGCTCAACAGATTCATCGAGTGCTTTTCGTAATTCCATAATTTCTTTATTGAGTGATTTATCATTAAAGTGATTGAAAGCATGGTCTATCTCTGCGACCAGATGAGCAAGAGAATGAATAGATGTTTTGGGCAGCGTGGCACACCAGTGCATTGGGTGCCCTTGAAGCGTGTAGACAAACAGCGCGCAACTAATGTATTCTTCAAAGAATCCATGTCTTTCGCATGATCCTACAATGCTGACTGCATGCCTAAACAAGGTTATGTAGCCTCCACCATCAAATGTTTTATGATACAAGCTATCCGAGATATTTTCTAAGATGATGAAATCGTTTCCATAAGACATGCACTCCGGAAGAGCAACTCAGTAGTTAGTCATGATAGACGTGTAGAGATTCAAAATAGGTATGAGGACTCAGCTTATCATTTGGACCTCCTTCTAGCACCAGAATGTTGACATGTTGGACTTGCCAACATGTAAGGGGACATCTGCGATAATAAGTCCTAATTAGACCTTAGACTGTTCAGTGTAGGAGTCCTAGTATTGGGTCGTACGGTAATGCCTTGACCACGATTTAACAGAGAGGAAAGTAAGATAACTCTGTTGGTAGCAAGGGTGTGATAGTTGCAGTGGGTCAAGGAAGGTGCACGAGAGGTTCTAACACATGGGGGTTCAGATGAGTGCACCCCTTGGAAACCTATAATAGTACTCATCTTGGAAGGGAACACACGAGCGAAGATGCATCACAAGATGGAAAGCAAGTTAGCGAGCAATCCAAAGTGATGGTTAAACCAATAGCACATTTCATAAAGATTCATACATACTTATACAGAATAGTCCATACATGCATGCGTAAGGAAACAACTACATATATAATTTAGAATAAACCAGATAGCATATAATACAATACAAAAAATGCACGAAACGTGTTGGCTCTGTTATATTAAGAAGTGTAATTTCCAATCATACAATACATCCATGTCCAACCACTAGTTCCAATAGTGAAATGTTACAGCCACAACTGCATGCTCCTCCAAAGAGATGCACTAGCTCTGCATAGTGGAGAAGCCAAGGCTCCTTACAATATTGTCCAAGCTTTTTCTAAGATACTCCTATTGAAGCTTGGCTGACCAAAAGCCTCTAAAATGAGTTATGAGGTTCTATTTATAGCAAAGGGTGGGGTGACCCTTGATATTCCCCTTTGTGACAATTCATCTACCCTCATGACTCTTCATCTACTCTATGATTGTTACATCCAACTATCGACACTTGAACTTCCACTTGACATGACGTTACATTCCAATGCACATGTGTTTATGTGAGACAAAATGGCTTGAGCAAGACATCAGTGACACTCGGTCCATTGTGGTGAGACCAACTCTTTGACATGCTTGTGATGGTGAAGGTGGTTAGTTGACGCCAAGCTTGGTCGTCCATGATGGTGTGCATGCACTCCTTTGTGACATATTGTTGAAACGAACTCTTGCCTCCATTGCATCTGGGTGCATTGGTGTGGCTCCTTCATCCCACTCATCTTCTAGCATGCACATGGTATTCTTGGTGCAACCAAACCGGAAACACATTGATGCATAATGTCTATGCTGATGGTCATGCACATCAGCTGTCAACTACATGCTCATCTCCAATCAGACTTGCTTTTTGTCTTCACCTTGGTGAGTGTGTTGAATGGGTTGGATCGCATGCGTATGCAAAATGACATGCATGCTGCTAACTCCCTTACATGTGATCAACATCATTGCTCACCATGTCTACTCTGTGCCCCCTGTTGTTCCTATTCCTGCTGCAACTCATTCACTTTTCTGTGTAGCTCATGTTCTTCCTTCAATTGTTGCTTCAGCACATGTAACTCCTTCTTTGTTCCATTCTTTGTCTTCGCATGATCACACCATCACCTCATATCTTGAGTCTCTAAAGTTTCTTTCATTATTAGTGGCTCTGCATGAGCTTGCAACTTTGTTCCACCTCCATGTTGTCAACAACCTTTGTTGGCTTGATGGGGCCTGACCCAGGTTCGGAGTTAACTAGCCAAATGAATCCCTACACTACTAGCCCTTTCAGCATTAGCCAACTGAAGTCTCACCCGAAGCAATATGAGGGGATGCTAGAACCAAGTTTTCGCACCCTTGAGATGTCTGAGGGGTCGATTTAGTCCAACTGTGCCTACCTTCACGTAGGTTACTTTGTGCACTATTTTGACCTACGATACCTTCACGACCTATTGTAATTGTCCAATGCACAGCCCTAACCAGGTGGCTGAGGTGATTTCGCGCTGCTATGGTAGTGATCTACATTATTTTCCCAAGTTACACCATGTATCTTAATTATCCTCTTGTAGATGTTAGTCAAATTCGCGTAACCAGAAAATTTAACTCACATTTAATTAATCTACACAGTTATATATGCTCGTGCACCATATAGACAACAAAAACGTAATTTATACCCAATATATTTGATATAGAAAATAGGAAATAAATTCACATAATTGATGTAAAACTTCTCTTTATTAATGCTTCAACAGTTACAGACTTGATTCTCCCTGCGCACTTAGCTGCAAGGGTCCACGCACTCATCTGCGGACTACTAGGCCTCTATGCACTCAATTGTAGAGCATTCTCCTACTCTACGACCCAAAGACTCGTCTTTACACTTAGATCTTCTGCTATGCTTCTATTCCATGATCGCTACTTAAATTAGATTATCTCTCAACTACTTAGAGACTCACTCTATTTATACAATCCCATGGTCCACAGACCCTGGGTAGATCTCTAAAGCCGACATTACATTACAAAATTGAGGGCGGACAACCCTATGACACATTTACAACTTCATGCTTCGTGCTCAAAAAATGCAGAGTCTTTACATCGGATTTACACTTTTTATTCAAAATCTGGGCTTTAAGCCCCAAAACTTTCCTTAGGGGATCCCACGCACAACAAGCCCCCAACCCAAGCATTGCGACTCACCCTTGACTCACTATGTCGGTGCAGAGATCTTCATGTGGAGACCTCCCAAATCTGCCTGGACTACTGTAAGATCGGCAGCGCACTGAGTAGATGCCTGCTCCACTTCCTGGATGTGTTGTTCAGAGACTCTTGTAGTTGAACTGCTGCCCTGCACGTGTTCCTGCATTCCCTGGATCTGCGCAAGCTTGGCTTCAATAGAGGTTGTAATGATGAACACCTCATTGATCGATGGTTGTACGCGTGCTTTCAAGGCAACTTCCTTATGTCGCACAACATCTACCCGCTCCTTGAGTAATCTAAGTAGATATTAGTGGCCACCCACAAATTCCACTTGGACCTCCACCATTTCTTCTTTCAATTTTTCAGTTTCCTTAACTGTAGCATAGTTTACTATTTTTAGCAGTTTTTCAAATCCTAAAATTCTGGAGTTGTTTTGACTAAACGATGTTTTTTTGGAAATCTACTGCCAACAATTTTTTATCTAAAATCATATTTTCCGTCATAATGCTCAGAGATATCTTTCCAACATGTTATCATGTGTGTCAAACAAAGATAATATGACCAAGTCGCAACCCCGGGAAGTTAGTTGTACAACTCACCCCAACAGGGCCCATAAACTCTTGGTGTTACATCTCCTCGGGTTAGGGTTTTGGTTGTTTAGGGTTTTCTCTTATTGTTCAATAATAAAAAGGCCCTTGAAGCCTCATTGTAAGAAAATTCAGAGGCATGTAGCCACCACATCTCTTCTCAGAGATAAGGTACCATCTCCCTAGCTTGTTTATTTCCATTTCTATTTGTAAGCATATTTCAGTATTTTACATTAATGAAATGAAGTATTATTTCTATTGCATCTCTGTGTTTATGGTTATCTCTATAATTTGTTGCATTCCTATTTACATCTAGATCATTGATCATTTTTGCCTACTGCATCCACAGGAGCCTCTATGTAAGGCCACCGTCTGTGTGGTCCCTTTTATTTCATCGTACTATTGCTGCAACTCGCACGTCTCTGTATCTAAGCGTTGTATGTTCGCATCCTCCTGCAGAGTGGTGAGGACCTTGAACGACTCTTCAAATAGTTTGGTGTCGTCCTTCACTACACTGTTGATCTTCATGATTCCTGCTCTCATGGCATTGATGCACTGCTCCTTCACCTCATGTAGAGTTGAAGGTTGTGCCTTCAATTGTAGCTCAGCTATCTGAACGTTCAACTCCAACTGAACCTTAGCCATTTCTTATTTCACCTCGCACACCCCTGCTACTAGTCTCAAGATGCACACCTCCGCTAGTTCCTCTACTGGGATGGCCAACTCAGGGACCATCTGGCAAGATTCCTCAACCACCTGCACTAGTTGTTTTTTCTGTGTCATGACCTCATCGCGCTGCAGGCTCAATTATTCAATATTAATTCATTTCTCGCTCATCACCTGGAGCACGTGGCCCTCCCTAGTCCAAATTTTTGTAGTCACTCCATCTTGCAGAACATAGAGCGTCTCCCGAGGGACCGCTTCCATGTTTATCCCAACTCCCTTTAGTGCAATGACCATAGGCCTGTTGGCCCATTTTCTGTAACAAGTGCATCCTCTAGCATCACTATGGTGTTGGTCATGTGGGCACACTGCATTTCCTCAATTGCGACCGTGCCTACTGCGAGGCTCATCGATAAAGTACCAGCCTAAGGAGTGCACACCTGGAACTCCTGTATCTGTGTCTGGAGGGCCCCAAACACCATCTAGTTTTCCTCCACAAACTATTGGAGGGCCTTCGCGATGACATCCCACACCATCTCCCCTATGTCATGGAGATCCCCCTCAAAGAGGGTGATCAGGTTGAAAGAAGTCTTGGAGGCTTTTGACTTATTTAGCGGCCCCACCTGCTCTCTCGGGCGCTGTCACTTCAACTATGTGGAAGTTGTTTGTGGGTACGCGCCACCTTCCTCTGTTTTTGTCTCCTGTCCAAGAGAAGGCGACTTCTGGGCCTCATGCTCCTTCTCTGCTCCCTATTTTTATTCTTTTGTTGCCTTCGAAATGTCCCGCGCCTCCTACGCCTTTGTTGTTGTTGCTTCATTCCTTCGCTTTTCAGCCAATTGTGCCATCCGCATTTTTTCCTCCTCCTTCTTCCACTGTGCAGCTAAATTCTCTGCTTTCACCACGGAGCTGGCAGGAGCGCGCCACTCCGGCAACCATGACTCAAGCATGGTGAATATGACATCGTTCGTCACCAGATAAGGTAGCTCCTTCCATGCCTTCACAAGGTCCTTCCTTGCCCTGATGTACACATGATGAAATTCCACCTTGAACTCTGTGAAGCTCTGTAGACTATTATAGACAGTGAGTGATAACTACGACTTGCGATTAATCCCCATTCTGATGTTCATCTCCATGAACACCCAGAATATCTTGTTCTCTCTGATCCTCTGCACATCTTTAGTTTCTCACAACAAAGCGTACTTCGTTGCCTCCAAAAGATCCTGTGCAATTGTGGGGAACTGGATGTCCTCAAGCAATTCCTAAGCCACCAGCACTTTGGATAGCAGAAGCCATGCATAGTGGAAAGTCTTCCCCTGTTCTTATGCCTCGCGATAGTTTTCCATCAACTCTCTACACAAGTAATCCGTCTAGTTAAACTGGACCCCCTCTGTGCACTACGCGGCAAGTGCAACCACCCCATGGGCACCTCATCCGAGCGCACTTCTGCATAACTTTCCCATCTAATATTCACATTGCAACTTTCACCGTAGCGTTATTGATACTGGAGATCACGTACCCTCTCTTTTTCTTCTCGAGCTTGAACTTCTTCTTCATGGCCTCTTCGATGGCCAAATCATCACTTTTACCCTCGGATATGTTGTTGGATCCTCCCCTTTGCAAGGAAGCCAGGTAATTTTTGTGAATTAGATGATTTGTGATGGGAATGGGCTCCTCCAGCCACAAACACCCATCATGCACTAGGCAAAGCAGCTGCTTGATGACGAAAATAGTCATTGGGGCGTGATGGTAATGCAGCACCTAGAGTAGGTTTAACAATCCTGCTTTCTCTACTCCTCGCAGCCACTTATGCGGTTCCAACTCTCTGACTCTCGCCATTGTATTTTTCTTCTGCCATATTAGCTGCAAGGTTGCCAAATGTGGGAATTTCTCGTGGTCTGCGAAATCCGAGTCTTCAAATTTTAGAGCCGGCACTCATCCCAAGTGTGCTCCATCAAAAATGATATCATCGGGTAGAAGCGAAGTCTACAGAGAGCTCTTGCTCTCATCTAGGTCCTTGGGTACCCTTTCTTTCCCCTTCCACAGAGGAACATACACGGGCAACCTAGTCAGAGGGTTTGCACCCTGGGTTTCTTCCTCCATTTCTTCATCCTCCTCCTCTACCAGGATTTCTTCGAAGTCTTCTTCCTCCTCATCGACTTCCAAATTGATCGCCTTCCCCTTTTCTTCCATGGTGAGCCTCTTCCTTAACAGATTCCTAGGGGACACGCGCACCGATACCATAGGCTGCTTATCTTTCTTTTGTCTCGGTGTGCGTGGTGATTTAAGGATTTCTGCAACTATCCCGGCATTTTTTGGGGCTTCTCCTACCGTTATGGCCTATGAAACCTTCTCATTAGTCATCTCTCCAATATCCATGGCTTCCTCTGGCATGGCCATATTGCTATTCCACAATTCTCTCAACGACTCAAGTAAGTGCTCAAACAATTCCTTCGAATTCAAAAGATTGAACAAATTGGGGTTCATGAATCTTTGGGCATGCAATAGCTCAATTCTCAAATTTCCAAGTGTTGTTTGCTGGGTAGCCCTTTTCACTTTATAGTGCCTTTTGAATTTGAATTCGACCGTTCCCCCCAACTTTGGTCCATTAATGCTCCCTTGGCGACATATTTTCCCAAATCTAGCCCATAAAGTTTGCCCTAAATGCCTATCACCCACTCCATTCGGTCTCAAACCAAGCATCACATCGTGAATAGTGACTATAACAATCACTTTCCAGTCAACCCACGTGGCAGCGCAGCTACCCTTGAACTGTCGACGACCCTGTGACACCTTGCTACTGCACACAATCTTGACATCGCACAGCTCTCGGGCAGAGTAGTTTATAGTCCCATGCCTCCTTTCAGCTGCCTGGAGTGCTAGGAATATGCTTCCCGCGGCTAGTCAGATGTTCAGCCCACCTATGTAAGGCTTCAACCGACTACCATTTACTTTTCCTAGGAAGATTTTTCCATTTAAATTCTCCAACTGCACGGTGCCACCATCTATGATTTCCTTAATAACATACGGTCCCCTCCAATGCATCAAATTGATAAACTCCCGGCGGTAGTCACCAAGTCTGTTAATGTACTCAAGCTCATCTTGCTCTATCACCACGGTCTTTCTGTTAAGAAATCCCTTCTTTATTCCTTCCTCAAGCTTCTTGACTTCTACTTCCACCATGGTGCTTTTCTCCCTCATTCTAACTCTTTCATTCATGAGTTCTTGGAGCCTAAGATCACCCTGTTGGATCTCTTCATCGAGTCCCAACCATTCTTCTTTGAGCTCTTCCAACTGCACAAGCCTTTCTTCCAGGGTTCCACGGTCTGTTACCCCTATGAGTGCCACTATGTGTATACTAGACATGATAGACTCCATAGGCATTACAGCTTCTACTCTATCGACCAACCAGAAAGGCGTCTGTCCGGGTATGCACAGGTCCCAACCACTTCGCTGTGTGTCACATGTGTTTCACACCTTATCAAATGCTTCCACGTGGATAACCTTTTATCTGATTTTTCTTCCCACATACTATCTGTCCAACCTTAAGATCCAACTCCACATATGTCCCTCCAACACATGCTTATTGACCATACCTCTCAGCGCGGAGTTCATGTGCATCCGCGTAGGTTGTTTTCCATATGTCGGCATCCACCCGGCTAGATGTGCGCATGGATTATCCTACCCATTGTATTTATATGTCAATTTCAATCTAGGCTTCCCAAACCATGTGCGCATCATCCTTATACATTCCCACCAGTCATCAAAGCTCCCTTTTTGCATACCCCACCACCTTACGGGCATAGTGCACAGTACCCAATTCAAAGCCTGGAAGCGTTGCTTTTCCAGCACCTTCCTTTCAAATTTATTCAAGAAGGTATCTACCTCACTTAGGCCATCATAAGTAGGCAGGTCTCTTACTTCTGTCGATACTCAGTGAAATGACCTTGTCATCATATTACAATTCAGTGTAGTCACCTCATGTAACCGATTCTTCCATCGCTTTGTTTCCTCATTCGAATCTGAAGTACAAGATCTATTGCGCGCCCATGAAAGTTGTCCATCTACAGAGGGATTCACCTAGTCCTAGTTTTGCATTTTTATCTTATAGATGTATTCCAAATCATCATCGCTTTCATAGTCATGCACCGGCTCTATATAGTGCAATCCTTCAGCAAGATCCAGAAGGATAACTACGCGTAATGACTTCTTTTCAAAAATCATCTTGTGCTTCTTCAGATTAATCACCCCGTTCATGTCAGTGGCCCAATCAATTCCTAAGAGTGCAGGGTAGGGATTGTTGTCATCAACAATCTCTATCACTTCAAAGTCTACTAGCATGCTTTGTCCCTCAATATCTGCAGTGATTCCCTGCAATCATCCCATGGGTATTCTCTTATTGCTTGTTCACCATCCGCAACTGAATAGGAGACCATTGTAGCGTAGGTCTCCCCATTCGCTCCCATGTCTACTTTGGTAGAAAATTTGCATCCGACCCTAAATCCAGAATTACTTGGTCCATTTCATATTCTCCAATTTGCGCAGTCAACCTCATTTCTCTTCCCATTTTTGTCTTATGCTTTCCAATATTTCTGACTAAGCGTGATTCTCCTGGCGCGGTCCCATCGCATCTATTAATGAGTTCCTGTAATCCTTTTATAGCTTTATTGTTGCGCAGTAACTTCATACATGTTTCCAAGAACGTTGTGAGCATGGATGGATCCATCTCCAGCTCCAGTCTATCTTTGCTTCCTGAAGTGGCAGCCTCCATGAAGCTCTTCTTAGCTTCAATGAAAGTTTCCCAAGCGCGCTCCAACTCAAACTCCGCTTCTTTGGCCAGGGCTTTGGGAACCCAAGTACTATCCTTCAGTTGTTTTCCTTTGTCATATCCCGTCGTGATTCCACTTTGGAGCACAATGTTCACATTTGAATCTTCCTCGCGCAGCTCAAACCTCATCATCTGCAGGTTCTGAGTCGGGGGAGATAGTAATGCTCCTTTGCTACGTATTCTAACTATCAGCGTAGGACAATATTCCATCTCATGATCAAGAAAGGTGCAATATAAACACGATGGTCATGTTGGATTCATACAATCACAGGCATAATGTCCTAGCCCTCCGCAATTGTAGCATATCAACTGACCGCGACCTCTTCCAGGTCCTCCTCCGCCTCAGCCTCGTTTGTTCCCGTGAAATCTTGTTCACGCCACTCCATTCTATTCTAGGGGCCACGATATGGCCTGAACTCTATAGGTGGGAGTTATATCCATCGTCAACTCGTAGCTCCTACAAGTGTGCTCATCATGTCCCACCGACCTTCAGAAGTTATAAAATAATTGCTGCAAATTTTGTGTATACTTTTGTAACAAATGACAGTTGTCTGTAGCATGTTTTCCACCTATTTGACAAATCGCGCACCACAAAATAGGCATCACATTAGGTCCTGCTTGTGCTTCCAGCCTTAACGGCATTAGTCCTCCTCCCACGAGGTAATTTTTGAACTCCTGGCAACGGTCCTTATCATGATCCTGACCCTTGCATTTTACACACCACACCTCTTCCCACACTTCTAGTCAAGTTGTTCTGTCCTATTTCAGACTCTGCATCTCCAGGCATAAATTCTTCAGTTGCGTGTGGATCAATTGAACTCTTAAGTTAGGATCCTGCATCGAGGTCTCATGCAGCCTCATTACGATCTCTAGGTCCTCTTCCTGAGTGGTTAACTTCTGCTGCGATAGCGCACTCCTTAAATGTGGCGTTAACGATGCTACAAAACATTCGCAATGTGGTCCATCTGTCAAATTCATATTATCTTCGTGAATCATACACTTCAACCTTTGATCCAACTCCGAAGGAGTCTCACCTGGTAGCATCATGATTTCTTTGAATCCAATGATCGACTGTGCTTCAGACTTCGGCCTGCTAAATTATTTGTTTATCACTGCTTGGATATCCGAGATTCCCACATTTGGATTATCATTGGAGTGCTTAATATACCAGGTCAACGCCCGGTCCTGCAAGGTGCTAAGCAATGTCACTTTCTTTATATTGTCATCTGTAAATCCTTGCACTTCCCATACGTCTCTTACCACCGAACCAAAATTGGTTTGTGTCCTCACTTCCCAATCCCTTGAACACAAGCAACTTTATCGTGCTTGCCATATTGACTCACGGTGGTGGAAGAGGTGGTATGGGTGAAAATGGAGGCGAAGGCAGTGATGTTGGTGGCAGTGTGGGTGGGGGTGGTATCCACGAAATTCTTTACCTTATCAGATGGATCGCACTTCATGGTGAGACCTTCGCAAGTTCTTCCTTGTCCCCTCACGGAGGTCAAATCAAGGGGCTAGTTTCTAGTCCCTTATTTCCTTCGTTTCTGTAATTTTTTCCACTTCGTGCATCCCCGAACATCAAGGTAATTTCATAACCCTCTTTTCACACAATAACATTTTAATCCAAGTATTCAAGGACTTTACATACTTACCTGCAGTCCCTTGAGAAAGTGTCGCTCTGCCTCGCTATAGCTCACTGAGGTGTCAACCACGAACTCAGTAATGAATCCTCCTATAATTCAATCGAGCTTGTGATCAATGATGCGCACGATCTTATCCTATGATGCTTCCAACCTTTACACTAACTCTAGGGTCCACACAATAGGATTATCGAGTTTCCACCTTCCTTGGCTATCTGCTAACTTCCAATCCACTCGTACAGCTCAGTAGGAAAAGACGTGAAGAAGATTTTGTGGATCTCTGTGTACAAGTATAAATCTAACCACTCTTCATTTTTCAATCACGAGTTCCTGTTCTCCTGCACCACAAACTCATGAATTCCTCTGTCCAACCATCCTTCAATTTCCTTCTGAGTTGGATTCCAATGATACGACATCAGACATCTCTATGCAGATTCTGGTCCCAACAACGGAACCATTTTTTGGCTTGATGGGGCCTGACCCAAGTTCGAAGTTAATTAGCCAAACAAATCCCTACACTACTGACCCTTCCGGCATCAGACCGCAGTGCGCAGACTGAAGTCTCACCTGAAGCAATATGGGGGGATGTTGGAACCAAGTTTCCGCACCCTTGAGATGTCTGAGGGGTCGATTTAGTCCAACTGTGCCTACCTTCACGCAGGTTACTTCGTGCATTGTTCTGACCTGCAATACCTTTGCGACCTACTATAATTGTCCTTTGTGCAGCCCTAACTAGGTGGCTGAGGTGATTTTGGGCTACTATGGCAGCGATCTGCGCTATTTCCCCAAGTTACACTATGTATCTTAATTATCCTCTTATAGATGTTAGTCAAATTCGTGTAACCAGATACTTTAACTCACATTTACTTAATCTACACAGTTATATATGTTCGTGCACCATATAGACAATAGAAATGCAATTTATACCGAATATATTCAATACAGAAAACTGGAAATAAATACAAAAAATTGATGTAAAACTTCTCTTTATTAATGCTTCAATAGTTACAGACTCGACTCGCCCTACGCACTCTGTTGTAGGGGTCTGCACACTCTGCTGTGGACTACTAGGCCTCTGCACACTCAGCTGCAGAGCCTTCTCCTACTCTATGACCCAAAGACTCAACTTTACACTTAGATCTTCTACTATGCTTCTATTCCATGATCGCTACTTAAATTAGATTATCTCTCAACTACTTAGAGCCTCGCTATATTTACATAGCTGACATTACATTACAAAATTGAGGGCGGAAAACCCTATGACTCAATTACAACTTTTCTCTCCACGCCCACAAAATGCGGAGTCTTTACATTGGATTTACACTTTTTAGCCAAAATCTAGGCTTTAAGCCCCAAAACTTTCCTTGGGGGATCCCGCGCCCAACAACCTTGATCTTGCATTCGTTGCATCCGGTATGCTTCCTTCAGCTATTGTTCATGATTTTTCTCGCTAAGATGCTTCTACCATCACATCTTGATGTCCTTTCCTATGAACAACTTGATGTCTTCATGAGTAGGCAAGCTCATGGACACTTGATCGACTACATCCCCAAGTGTACTCTGAACGGTGTCTTCAACTCTTCTCTCCTAGAAACCATTGTACATGTGCTATTGAGAGGCAGATGAACACTTGTGATACCTATAGACATGGAAACACTCATGGCAAGCAATTTGTCAGTCGAAAACTAAAATGAACTTGAGTGCTAACTTGCAACATACCTATGTGACTGATCATGAAGGTTGCGCAATTTCAACCAAGAGGCCAGGAGACTGACTGCCAAGACTGCGCAAGGTAGAGTCTAGGTTACTGAAAGGCTGACTAATCACTGGAACTATGCAATGCACAATCCATCTTGACTATTGACTACTGGAATTGCACGATGTGCAAGTTCAGTGGCAATGACTGTCGGCTCAGTGATTGCATTGTGCAATTTTCTGGGCCAGTAGTCATTGTCCCTCAGGATTGCACAAATTAGGCCTCGAGAATGGCTATTGGGCTGAAATGCACATTTCTGGAGAGGAGGTCAGAGCATGCACTCTCAAGATTGCACAATGTTGTCTGGTGAGGCAGAGTCTGGGCCAAGGCTACTGTTGCGGAGGTAAATCCCCTCTGCGGACAGAGGTGGATCCCACTAGCCCCACAGGGGTCTAGCAACAATCAATCACACTGCATGCAATTTCCTAACTATACAATTTAGAAGTCGATCAGGGAGACCAACCTAGGATCCAACGCTGTTTGCTGTGGGAGAAGTGTCGCCCCTGTCCTCTAGCTCTGGCCGGTCGCTATCCTTGCGCTCCACGCATGGACACCTGCACAAATGAAGAAAAACCCACAAACAAGCATAAAATCCAAAATCGTACAGCTATATATCAGTCAAGCAGGATATAATTCAAATATTACCAGTAGAACACATGAATGGAACCATAATAACAGTTGCTTATCATTTAATAGAAAAGAGAGAAGAAATTACAACCACTTAAGGCTTGACGCTGCAAATCTCCTCTAGCTGGGTCGGCAGTCAGTCTGACATGTCTTGCAAAGTCACTTTCTCTATCCACAATCCGGCAGCATAACCTCTCTTTCAGCTCTTAGCTCAATACTATCTCTCTCTCACTAGCTTGTTCACTCTTGGCATTATTAACACTAGCAAAAACTACTAGCCCGTTCAATATGGGGAGACAGGCCTTTATAGATGGGGGGAGAGGAGATATGCATTGTATGTGGACACATTCTGAGTTTTTGGTAATGTCCCAAAATAACCATTGAGTTGAGTTGCCTTGGATAGAAAAACCAACGCCCGACTGCTTTCATGGGCTTTTTCCTTCAGGGAACTGGGTGAGTCACGGAGGAAAAAGCATTCTAGCATGCGCTAGCCAAAAATCATGCCCAAATTGTGTGGCGCGGGCCGTGCTCTACGAAAGAGCGTCTACGGGCACGCCATCTTTGTAGGGACTGAGCCATTGGCGCGGGTTAATACACTGTGGACCCGCGCTAATGGGAAAAAGGCATTTTCCAAGGTTAATCTTCAGAGGGTGTCTTCAGGGTTATTGAACTTCATACTCAAGAGACCTCAATGCAAGTGTTTTCAAGTTATGTCACTGATCACAGGTCCGTAAATGTGTCCTCCAATGTGTGACAGCGGGGGTGTAACAAGGACGGTGACCAACGGTGACAAATTACTGCGTAACAGCTACCCAGACTCGTTGATGGGAAACTATACACGAATGTGAAAGTGAATGTATGGTGATACTGAGTGTAAGCATAAGTGAATGATCATGCATACAAATGGTGAATGACATACTCAAGAAATAGAACATGCATGTGGGTGAGGCAAGTCGTCGAATCGATGACTATTCGTGAAAAACAATTGCATGCATGCGATAGCAGTGAGATGTTAATGAAAATTGAAATAGTGCTAGTACAAGCTAATATGCATCAAAATGACAGCAAGAACTCACTGAAATCAAGAAGACAATGTTCATACAAAGCGAAACAAAAAAAGAGCCAGAAATGCAACACAAGACATGGGAAGCGGGCTTACCCCAAAATAGTTGAGATGAATGTGTCGACAGCTCCAAGATGTGATGTGGGATGTCAGAGTTGCAAGGTTCATGTGAGGAATGAGCTTTGTAGCATCTGTTTGATGAGTTTTGATAACATCGAGGTTGTGACACACATGCCACAAATCTAGGGAAAGCGACACTTGCTGGGAGGTTTCTGAAATGATCCTTGCATGTAACCTCCAACTCCCAAAAATAGATCCCTAAAACAAGCAATTACTTTGCATGCTGCCTTGGCAAAAGAAACCCATGCATGCAAGTCTGTTCTACTCGGTTCCGGAGGGAACTGGTCAACTTAGTTGCACATGCAAGAGGCTGCTCAACTTTTGGGAGAAAATGCACACTTCTGGTTGGTGTTAGAGTCTTATAGTGATAGGATTCATAATTTTCAATTGGCTGAGATTAACTCTTGTAATATTGTACATACCATTGCTTTCTTCAAATGTTTTCCATATTAAAATTAAAAAATGTAAAGAGGGTATGTCCTAAATGAAATATCAAAGGACAAGAAAAATAAGAAAAGATCAAAAAATTAAAAAAATTAAAAAACATGAACCCCAAAAACAAAACAGCCATGAAAGTGTGCATGTCCAAATGCCACTACGTTTTACTATTAATGCCTTAAATAATGGTTGTGCAGCTTGTCATACATGCCACAACCCATGATAGTCAAACTGCTTAATCTTGACTATTTCATACTTTGAATTTCATGTTTATAGCTAGAGAATAAAAATCTAACCAAATAGTTTAATCTTGGCAGATTAGTAGATAGGTAGAGAAATAAAAAGAGCTTGTCAATTTAATCTAAGCCCTTAGAAGATATAAGGTGTTGAAATTTGGTACCAGAGGACAGGTGGTTCCCTTAGGCTTTGATCTTTGGCCTAGGGAAAAGTGTCCAAAAGATTTTAATTTTTCTCCTAAAGTAACTTTATAATTTTTTATAAAGTTAATCTAATTTAAAAGTGACTTTAAGTGATAAAGTTACTAAAGTCTAATTTTAAAGTGACTTTAATAAAGTTAATGTAAAATTAGAAAGGAAAAGTGACTTTGGAAATAAATGACTAAGTGGGTCTTTATTAAAGTTGGGTGAATTAAAAAATAGAAAGTGAGATTTAAATGTGCATTTAATCTCAACCATTGATCTAAATCTATAGCCATTGGATTTAGGGATCACCCAAAAGTCACTTAGGGTTGGATTAAGGGAGGAAAAGGAGGAAAAGATCATTCATTCTTCCATGAGCAGATTGGGAGAAGGAGAGCAAGAGAGCAAAGGAGATTTCTGGATAGGAAGGAGAAAGAGACAGCAGCTTGGCACACATACCAAGACAGCACTTCAGCAAATTCGTACAGCTGAAAGGCAGATTTTTGCTGAGCAAACAGGGAAAAACTGATTTTTGGGCATGAATTTCGAGGAGGCAATTTTCTGCACGGAAACCGAGGT